>JAQYXR010000174.1:0-164181 GCA_030545055.2 Neoaliturus tenellus
GTAATCGTTTTTAAAACACAATTAGGCCTACACACCAGAAAGACCCACTTTTTTTCCTCTTGTAGAAAACTACTATTCATCGATACCAAATTCAATGGGTAAACGTGATTGAAAATGTAACAATGTCTTACGGAATAAAAATTACCATGTGTAACTAATTGGTGGCTAACGGGTAAACAAAGCATTTTTAGGACATGTGTTTATTTGTTTTGTTTTTCTTTATTCTGTACAAGTAAGTAATAATATCCCAAAGTCATGGAACATATTTTTGTGTCATCCTGAATAATAATATATAAATAAAAAAAAATACAAAATATGTCTAATTTAGGATGTCTTTAGTTTTAAAATAAGTAATGTTGTATAATTGTATAGAAATACAATTTTTCTCCTCATCTTATCATGGGGACATGCAAGGTAAGATTGGCCCAGTACGTAGCTTTGCGTCCGGGCAACAGCAGACAAGAGCAGTCGGCGCAGTGTGCGAACACGAATGGCGGAGCGCGGAGCCATTCGTGCCGTCAAGGAAATGAGAAGCCCGCGCCTAGATAGCACGGCCCACGCCCAGATGTGTGACCCAGAATGTATGCTCGGTTTCCGTCATTAGTGCTGAGACCTAGCCGCTAAAATTTCTTATAGCGTTCTCTGTACGGTATTCACTCAGCGGACAAAACTAAAATGTTTTGACCGGGTACGAGGCTGTTCTCGCCGTCAACTGACACGGCGTCTTCTCCACTTGATTTCGCCGGGCATCCAGCAAAACGTTTGACCCAGCGGAGACACCTTTCATCCGACAACAATAATAATAACTGTCCCATGAGTGTTGCGCGGGGACTCACGCACAGCATGACCGAGGAGTTGACCTTGTCTGCTGTCAAGAGTGCTGAGCGAGTCCCCCTGTGTATACACTGTGTACATTGGCGTACAACACTGTTGTGCTGTAGCGTATGGAAACAAATTGGTGGCTAACGGGTTAACAAAGCATTTTTTGGACATGTGTTTATTTGATTTTCTTTCTTTAATAAGTAATCATATCCCAAAGTCATAGAAAAAAATTGTTTTGTGACATCCTGAATAATATATCAATAAAAATACCAATTATGTCTTCAGTTTTTAATTAACTAATGTTATATAATTGTGTAGAAATACAATTCTTCACTCATCCTATCTTGAGGGGACCTGCAAGGAAATATTGGCCCTCTGCCCTCGGTCAATAGACTATCGTCGCGTCGCCTCTAAGTGTGTACGAGAGTGTATTACATGAATGGTCCAGCGGAGCGATTTACTACCGTAACCAACACTACGACTAGGCGGCATATGGTTGCGCTGGGCACGCACCAGATATGGCCCAGATTATATACCCGTCCTCCCGTCATTAGTGTTGAGACCACCCCGGCGAAATTTCTCAAGGTGTTTTCTTTACGATAGGGACTCAGCAGAGCAAAATGAAATGTTTCAGCAACGTGAATAGTTAGGTCAGTAAATAAAAAATGGTTTGACAGTGACGATTTTAAACGATTAAACTATTTTCTAAAGTTATTATTATTATTATTATTAAATGAAGTTGCGAGTCAAATTATAATGTTTTGTTAAGTGTATTAATTTTAACACAAGACAATATTACAGCTCGGTTGGATTTTTCTGAGGCTTAACCACCATCTTTAGCCGAGTGCAATCTCGCTGCATGGCCCCGTGGTGAAGTCATTAACTGTAGCTCGCTTCTGATTGGCCCGGCCGCTGAGCCAATGAGAGACGTCCGTTCCTCGCTGAGTCGGGATAAAACCGGGAGCTGCTAGGAGCACTGCATCACTCTGCATCGAGCCGTCACGGGACCATCCAAGAAGCAGCTCCTACCTCTCCGGCCGACTTTTGGGACTCGGCGGACACCATCGGAGACACCGGGCATTCGGCGTTGTCTTCGGAGAAGCGCATCCCTACGTGGTATACCGCCTCGGAGCCAAAGCCAAGCGTGCACCCAAGCAGGTCAACTCGCTTGCGCCGCTCGATGTCTACGGGGGTTGCCGTCGAGTCACCGGGTCGAGCCCCGCTCAAGTCCCGAGGAATGTCGCCGTGCCTGGGAAAGACTACTCCGGACTTAGGCGAGGAGATTCGGAGCCGCCGTGAGATGTTCCCTGGGCGTCAAGATCAGTTTGATCACGGGACCATTTTGGTCCCTTCCCTCGTTTGCATACTTAGTCGGCGGCTTCCTTCTTTACTGTCCTTTCTTTGCATGGCTTTGCTTGGGTTCTTTCTTATTTTGGGCAAACACTAACACTCAAGGGTATTTAAACTATGTTCCTTACCTGATTCCTATCACACCCCCCCCCCCCAAAAAACAAACATACCCGGGTGGTTCGCGCAGTGCGGTTTCTGCGGTCCCCCACTCCTTGGTTCACTCGGTCGGCTGCCTGCCCAGCTACGATGAACTGCCCCTATACTTGGCTGGTCGGCTGGCATGTCCGCTACAGTCAAGTTCCTTTTTTTTCTACATTCAATTTGACCTTGAACATGTTTGAACCTGCTCAGGCGTAAAAATATTTCTTAAAACCCGAATAAACAGTATAATTATAGCCCAATATAATAGGGTTACAGGAATGAAGCCCGCAGTTCAAAAAATTAAGATTTAGACGAAACGGCCTTTCTAAAGACCACGGAAATAAACGTTTAAATATTAATAATTGTTTAAAAAGTGTGAAATGAAGGTGTATGATAGAATAAAAAGACCGGCGTGTAATAATTATTACATATTCCCGCCAAACATAATCGTGGTCGAGTGTTAGTTGTGTAAAAGTATAAGGGGAATAAAATCCGTAGTTTTGACCGGGAATTTAAGAAGTTTTCTGTCATTTATTCAAGCAAAACTCCGGTTGTATAAATCGGATAAAAATTAATGGATTTTACTGGATGAATAGAAATACTCTTAAATATATTTTTTAAGAACATACAATGATCTTTATGTGCCGGCCTTTGTAAGTAAATAAATTTGGTATCTAGCACTGAAATGCAAAGAGCGAGGGAGTATAGCGGCCCTAGCGTGATCGGGCCGATAGCCGGGGTGGCGTTTGGTCATAAACACAAATTAACAGGAAAATCAAGACTCTCTGGGCTCCTCTAAAAGTTCAACAGCGTATTAGTGACGTCACACCACCACGTCACACCCGTGACGTCACACACTCCACCTCGTCACCGCATGGACGTCACACATACGTCATCACACGTCACTAATACGTAACCACTGATTAAAAACCGCTGAATTTGTGTTTGTCCCAGGTGCCTCAAAAGGCCTCTACTGTCCCCGATCCAGCAGAAGACGTCTGTTGATGTCCGCCCGCGGTCCAGTCCGTGCTCCTTTACGGGGCAGAGGTGTGGGCAGGCGCTCTAGATAAGGAGTGCTACAGGTTGCGACTCGCCCGGGTTCAGCGTCAAGCTGCGCTTCGGGTGTGTTCCGCCTACCGGACAGTGTCCGAGCCCGCCGTCCTGGTGGTCGCCGGAGTCATCCCTGTCAAGCTCTTGGCAGGGGAGAGGAAAGCGATTTATCAGAGACAAGGCGAGATCGGCAAGGACACGGCAAGAACAGAAGAGCGCTCCCGAACCTTCCAGCAGTGGCAACACAGCTGGGAGCACGACACCCGAGGACGATGGACTGCGCGACTCATCGAGCAGGTCCAACCATGGGTAGAAAGGCGGCATGGCGAGGTGGACTACTTCCTCACGCAGTTTCTGACAAGTCACGGCTATTTCAAGTCGTACCTGAACCGGATGGGAAAGACCGGTTCACCGGATTGCATCTACTGCCCGGGCGTTCCCGATGACGCGGAACACACCTTCTTCCGCTGTTCTCGTTGGGAAAGGCCCCGCCTGGAGACCACAAGAAAACTCGGTGTTTTTTTTTGGTGAACACGGTCTGCCAAAAGATTATGGAGGATGAGGGCAACTGGGATTGTTTGTCACAGTTCGTCCGGGGCATCCTCCTGGAAAAGAAAACCGATCTGGACCGCGAAGTGGCCGAGATCCCTTGATCGAGCGGCTGGATAAGGAGCGAGCCCCACGGGCGTAAGCCAAATTTAGGCCTAGCCTGACGTAATGTTACAAACAATTCCAGGTAAAATTCCTAAAGAGTAGAGGAGGTTTTTTAGTGGGTAAACCCGTTTTTAGGGGAGCCCCACACTACAGGCTGGCCACCTGTGTGCGTAATGCATTTTTCCCGCCTCTCCCTCAAAAAAAAAAAATTATTATTATTATTATAGTTTGTCCCGTGCCTTACCCTTTCTCTTCCTTCAATATCCCATCCTTCCGGGGGCTTCCTCAAAATGCCCATTAGAGGCAGACGTACTCAACGGTTCGGCCGGAGTCTTCTTATCCACCAATAACAACAATAACAACTGCTAATATAACCTTCTAATACTACGCACTAAGACAGTTGACGATAGATAAATTATTCGTCTGTATTAAATTGGCTGTCCTGAGCAAGTAATCCGACTCATCGAGTTAAAATTTACCTTTGGTTGACTGAATTGAAAAGTACTAATTGGATTCATAATAAACCGATCTTTCCATGTTCTTTCATAATTGGTAGGAAATAAGCCTTGATTAAATTAAATACAAACAATAATTTTTTACATCTTATATAGTGTCATCGTAAAACATAAGACATCATTGTTTTTTTAGTTCAATGTTTTCTAAGTATTTTATTACATTTAATCTTTATAGTTGTCTAGATAGCAAAAACTCTATGGAAATAATTATGTTACAAGCAACAAAACTATTTAAAAATGTAAAATTATTCTAAATCACCAAAATTAAAGCTATTAATTAAAAGAGTTATATTGTTCAAACTTTTCGAAAATATTTATTTAATAAAATATAATGGCATTCTGTAAAGGTGATAAAATGGAGATTCCCGAAAAATATTCGGAGGGGCCAAATAATTATGCGAGCTCTGGCAGAATCCCAAATAAGCCGGGGCACTGCATGGGAGCTAGCCTCGTCTCCTGCCCTGCCTCATTAATAATGCATGTTATTCTTTATTGACGGACATCTTTACGGATATACTGATTTTCAAATCTGTGAAGATTAACATGTTGGATCGAATTTAAACTTTACGTTGTACATTTTAAGTAGACAGCTCTCGCATTTCAAAAGATTAAAACTGTGTATATATGTATATCCTTTTCTAATAAAAATAATTTTAACTATATAGATAAAAAAAGAAACATTAACGTAATATTTAATTTTCCAAATGCAGAAAAATAAATGATTAGTAAAAAATGTTTACTAAATTATTATAAATTTCATTTACTAAAAATGTTTTATCACTTTTATGTTTTAATCAAGTTCTTAAGTTTTCACTTTTAATTCGGTTTTATTCACACCAACACAAAATCTTTACATAAAAATCCAAAAAAGTGAGTTTCGGTTGATTAAAAACTTTCCTAATATTAAAAAAGAATAGAATAATCTTTTACACAATTGAAGTAAATATAATTTACTTTCCGCCAATCGTGTATTCGTAAAAGGAATTTTTTCTATGTTGCTTCCAAGTGTATGAATACTGACAACAAACTTGGTCTACAGAACTTACCACGCTCTTAAGCCGATTTTCCCAATAAGCAATATTGATTATATGTATACAACCGAGGTAACCCAGACGTTTTAGTGGTATCACACTCATTAATAGGAGAGATTTGTCAGTATTAGAACTATGTGTAGATCCCACATTTTATTATTTATTTTAAGACTTACGTACGAGTTTAAACTTTTTGACAAGAAAAGTTTTTTCGGTGAACATTGCAATACAAAATTTTAAATACTTTTACTTTATATACATAATTAGAAATACATATATATATATAGGTTTTAGCAAAAATCAATCTTTTTAAGGCATATGCTATTATGGTATAAACATTCCAAAAACACCATTCGTTCAATTTATGTATTTATCATTCTATTATACAGATTTCGCAGCTAAGGGCCTACTGTAATTATTTTGAAATATGTAAAGAATAACCATAAGTATCCTTTTTGATTAATTTATTAATGATAACATTAATAAATTAATGTTTCAAAAAGGGTACTTATAGTTATTCTTTACATATTTCAAAACTATCATTCTATCTATGTATTCGAACATACACTATATGTGTCCATGGTAAAGATAACTTTTGAAAGCAACCTCCGATTTCGATCAAATTTGGTATGGAGGTGTAAGGCAAGGCCTATTTTTATTTGTTGACAAACCAGCATAGTCAGATCATGGTAACAGGGTTTCGAGGGGTTTTAAGAGGGAGAAAAATTAGTTTTGGCCTTTTTTCATACCTTTTTTACTTCAAGAATTTCAACAAAACAATGTAAAAACTAAAAAGAACAAACAACTTCGTATTAAAAATTTTTTTTAACTTAGCTTAAAATGTTGCGAATAAAATAAAAAATAGGTTTCCTATTTTATTTTTATAGAAATTCAATGAAACGCTGGATTTTGATTATTTATTGACCTAATAGAATTTTGAATATTAATCCAATAAGAAGAGTTCTACTTTTATTTGCTTTCATCGCCTGTATGTCAGCAAAACCTACATAGGCTACTCACACATAAAGGGCTTAGAGCAACTAATATTGGCTAACAATACCCCAATGGCAGCAATACTACACTCTCATTCTTATGGTGTTAATGGGAAAGTTAAACAAAATTAATTCTGTTAAATATTCGCCTCGTATGTAGGCCTACTGACGAAGGTATTTCCAAAAATCTTTGCTTATATCCGAGTGATCACTGCATGTGCGGTACCACCTCAGATATGCCTCCTATAAAGAAAACCATATCCGCTGTACAGATGTGGACAAGAACTGACGATTTGCCAATATCCCAGTGATCAGTGCATGTGCGGCACCACACCAGATATGCCTAGTATAACGATAACCATATCCGCTGTACATATGTGGACAAGAACTGATGATTTGCCAATATCCCAGTGATCACTGCATGTTCGGCACCACCTCAGATATGCCTAGTATAACGATAACCATATCCGCTGTACAGATGTGGACAAGAACTAATGATTTGCCAATATCCCAGTGATCACTGCATGTTCGGCACCTGCTCAGATATGCCTAGTATAACGATAACCATATCCGCTGTACATATGTGGACAAGAACTGATGATTTGCCAATATCCCAGTGATCACTGCATGTTCGGCACCACCTCAGATATGCCTAGTATAACGATAACCATATCCGCTGTACAGATGTGGACAAGAACTGATGATTTGCCAATATCCCAGTGATCACTGCATGTTCGGCACCACCTCAGATATGCCTAGTATAACGATAACCATATCCGCTGTACATATGTGGACAAGAACTGATGATTTGACAATATCCCAGTGATCACTGCATGTTCGGCACCACCTCAGATATGCCTAGTATAACGATAACCATATCCGCTGTACATATGTGGACAAGAACTGATGATTTGCCAATATCCCAGTGATCACTGCATGTTCGGCACCATCTCAGATATGCCTAGTATAACGATAACCATTTCCGCTGTACATATGTGGACAAGAACTGATGATTTGCCAATATCCCAGTGATCACTGCATGTTCGGCACCACCTCAGATATGCCTAGTATAACGATAACCATATCCGCTGTACATATGTGGACAAGAACTGATGATTTGCCAATATCCCAGTGATCACTGCATGTGTGGCACCACCTCAGATATGCCTAGTATAACGATAACCATATCCGCTGTACATATGTGGACAAGAACTGATGATTTGCTAATATCCCAGTGATCACTGCATGTTCGGCACCACCTCAGATATGCCTAGTATAACGATAACCATTTCCGCTGTACATATGTGGACAAGAACTGATGATTTGTCAATATCCCAGTGATCACTGCATGTGTGGCACCACCTCAGATATGCCTAGTATAACGATAACCATATCCGCTGTACATATGTGGACAAGAACTGATGATTTGCCAATATCCCAGTGATCACTGCATGTTCGGCACCACCTCAGATATGCCTAGTATAACGATAACCATATCCGCTGTACATATGTGGACAAGAACTGATGATTTGCCAATATCCCAGTTATCACTGCATGTGTGGCACTACCTCAGATATGCCTAGTATAACGATAACCATATCCGCTGTACATATGTGGACAAGAACTGATGATTTGCCAATATCCCAGTGATCACTGCATGTTCGGCACCACCTCAGATATGCCTAGTATAACGATAACCATATCCGCTGTACATATGTGGACAAGAACTGATGATTTGCCAATATCCCAGTGATCACTGCATGTTCGGCACCACCTCAGATATGAATAGTATAACGATAAACATATCCGCTGTACAGATGTGGACAAGAACTGATGATTTGCCAATATCCCAGTGATCACTGCATGTTCGGCACCACCTCAGATATGCCTAGTATAACGATAACCATATCCGCTGTACAGATGTGGACAGGAACTGATGATGTGCCAATATCCCAGTGATCACTGCATGTGCGGCACTACCTCAGATATTCCTAGTATAACGATAACCATATCCGCTGTACAGATGTGGACGAGAACTGATGATGTGCCAATATCCCAGTGATCACTGCATGTGCGGCATTACCTCAGATATGCCTAGTATAACCATAACCATATCCTCTGTACAGATGTGGATGAGAACTGATGATGTGCCAATATTCCAGTTATCACTGCATGAGCGGCACCACACCAGATATGCCTAGTATAACGATAACCATATCCGCTGTACAGATGTGGACGAGAACTGATGATGTGCCAATATCCCAGTTATCACTGCATGTGTGGCACCACACCAGATATGCCTAGTATAACGATAACCATATCCGCTGTACAGATGTGGATGAGAACTGATGATGTGCCAATATCCCAGTTATCACTGCATGTCTGGCACCACACCAGATATGCCTAGTATAACCATAACCATATCCGCTGTACAGATGTGGACAAGAACAGATGATGTGCCAATATCCCGGTGATCACTGCATGTGCGGCACTACCTCAGATATGCCTAGTATAACGATAACCATATCCGCTGTACAGATGTGGACGAGAACTGATGATGTGCCAATATCCCAGTGATCACTGCATGTGTGGCACCAACTCAGATATGCCTAGTATAACGATAGCCATATCCGCTGTACAGATGTGGACGAGAACTGATGATGTACCAATATCCCAGTTATCACTGCATGTGTGGCACTACCTCAAATATTCCTAGTATAACGATAACCATATCCGCTGTACAGATGTGGACGAGAACTGATGATGTGCCAATATCCTAGTGATCACTGCATGAGCGGCACCACACCAGATATGCCTAGTATAACGATAACCATATCCACTGTACAGATGTGGACAAGAACTGATGATGTGCCAATATCCCAGTGATAACTGCATGAGCGGCACCACACCAGATATGCCTAGTATAACGATAACCATATCCACTGTACAGATATGGACGAGAACTGATGATGTGCCAATATAACAGTGATCACTGCATGAGCGGCACCACACCAGATATGCCTAGTATAACGATAACCATATCCACTGTACATATGTGGAAAAGAACTGATGATTTGCCAATATCCCAGTGATCACTGCATGTTCGGCACCACCTCAGATATGCCTAGTATAACGATAACCATATCCGCTGTACATATGTGGACAAGAACTGATGATTTGCCAATATCCCAGTGATCACTGCATGTTCGGCACCACCTCAGATATGCCTAGTATAACGATAACCATATCCGCTGTACAGATGTGGACAAGAACTGATGATTTGCCAATATCCCAGTGATCACTGCATGTTCGGCACCACCTCAGATATGCCTAGTATAACGATAACCATATCCGCTGTACATATGTGGACAAGAACTGATGATTTGACAATATCCCAGTGATCACTGCATGTTCGGCACCACCTCAGATATGCCTAGTATAACGATAACCATATCCGCTGTACATATGTGGTCAAGAACTGATGATTTGCCAATATCCCAGTGATCACTGCATGTTCGGCACCATCTCAGATATGCCTAGTATAACGATAACCATTTCCGCTGTACATATGTGGACAAGAACTGATGATTTGCCAATATCCCAGTGATCACTGCATGTTCGGCACCACCTCAGATATGCCTAGTATAACGATAACCATATCCGCTGTACAGATGTGGACAAGAACTGATGATTTGCCAATATCCCAGTGATCACTGCATGTGTGGCACCACCTCAGATATGCCTAGTATAACGATAACCATATCCGCTGTACATATGTGGACAAGAACTGATGATTTGCCAATATCCCAGTGATCACTGCATGTTCGGCACCACCTCAGATATGCCTAGTATAACGATAACCATTTCCGCTGTACATATGTGGACAAGAACTGATGATTTGCCAATATCCCAGTTATCACTGCATGTGTGGCACTACCTCAGATATGCCTAGTATAACGATAACCATATCCGCTGTACATATGTGGACAAGAACTGATGATTTGCCAATATCCCAGTGATCACTGCATGTTCGGCACCACCTCAGATATGCCTAGTATAACGATAACCATATCCGCTGTACATATGTGGACAAGAACTGATGATTTGCCAATATCCCAGTGATCACTGCATGTTCGGCACCACCTCAGATATGCCTAGTATAACGATAAACATATCCGCTGTACAGATGTGGACAAGAACTGATGATTTGCCAATATCCCAGTGATAACTGCATGAGCGGCACCACACCAGATATGCCTAGTATAACGATAACCATATCCACTGTACAGATATGGACGAGAACTGATGATGTGCCAATATAACAGTGATCACTGCATGAGCGGCACCACACCAGATATGCCTAGTATAACGATAACCATATCCACTGTACATATGTGGAAAAGAACTGATGATTTGCCAATATCCCAGTGATCACTGCATGTTCGGCACCACCTCAGATATGCCTAGTATAACGATAACCATATCCGCTGTACATATGTGGACAAGAACTGATGATTTGCCAATATCCCAGTGATCACTGCATGTTCGGCACCACCTCAGATATGCCTAGTATAACGATAACCATATCCGCTGTACAGATGTGGACAAGAACTGATGATTTGCCAATATCCCAGTGATCACTGCATGTTCGGCACCACCTCAGATATGCCTAGTATAACGATAACCATATCCGCTGTACATATGTGGACAAGAACTGATGATTTGACAATATCCCAGTGATCACTGCATGTTCGGCACCACCTCAGATATGCCTAGTATAACGATAACCATATCCGCTGTACATATGTGGTCAAGAACTGATGATTTGCCAATATCCCAGTGATCACTGCATGTTCGGCACCATCTCAGATATGCCTAGTATAACGATAACCATTTCCGCTGTACATATGTGGACAAGAACTGATGATTTGCCAATATCCCAGTGATCACTGCATGTTCGGCACCACCTCAGATATGCCTAGTATAACGATAACCATATCCGCTGTACAGATGTGGACAAGAACTGATGATTTGCCAATATCCCAGTGATCACTGCATGTGTGGCACCACCTCAGATATGCCTAGTATAACGATAACCATATCCGCTGTACATATGTGGACAAGAACTGATGATTTGCCAATATCCCAGTGATCACTGCATGTTCGGCACCACCTCAGATATGCCTAGTATAACGATAACCATTTCCGCTGTACATATGTGGACAAGAACTGATGATTTGCCAATATCCCAGTTATCACTGCATGTGTGGCACTACCTCAGATATGCCTAGTATAACGATAACCATATCCGCTGTACATATGTGGACAAGAACTGATGATTTGCCAATATCCCAGTGATCACTGCATGTTCGGCACCACCTCAGATATGCCTAGTATAACGATAACCATATCCGCTGTACATATGTGGACAAGAACTGATGATTTGCCAATATCCCAGTGATCACTGCATGTTCGGCACCACCTCAGATATGCCTAGTATAACGATAAACATATCCGCTGTACAGATGTGGACAAGAACTGATGATTTGCCAATATCCCAGTGATCACTGCATGTTCGGCACCACCTCAGATATGCCTAGTATAACGATAACCATATCCGCTGTACAGATGTGGACAGGAACTGATGATGTGCCAATATCCCAGTGATCACTGCATGTGCGGCACTACCTCAGATATTCCTAGTATAGCGATAACCATATCCGCTGTACAGATGTGGACGAGAACTGATGATGTGCCAATATCCCAGTTATCACTGCATGTGTGGCACCACACCAGATATGCCTAGTATAACGATAACCATATCCGCTGTACAGATGTGGATGAGAACTGATGATGTGCCAATATCCCAGTTATCACTGCATGTCTGGCACCACACCAGATATGCCTAGTATAACCATAACCATATCCGCTGTACAGATGTGGACAAGAACAGATGATGTGCCAATATCCCGGTGATCACTGCATGTGCGGCACTACCTCAGATATGCCTAGTATAACGATAACCATATCCGCTGTACAGATGTGGACGAGAACTGATGATGTGCCAATATCCTAGTGATCACTGCATGAGCGGCACCACACCAGATATGCCTAGTATAACGATAACCATATCCACTGTACAGATGTGGACAAGAACTGATGATGTGCCAATATCCCAGTGATAACTGCATGAGCGGCACCACACCAGATATGCCTAGTATAACGATAACCATATCCACTGTACAGATGTGGACGAGAACTGATGATGTGCCAATATCCCAGTGATCACTGCATGAGCGGCACCACACCAGATATGCCTAGTATAACGATAACCATATCCACTGTACATATGTGGAAAAGAACTGATGATTTGCCAATATCCCAGTGATCACTGCATGTTCGGCACCACCTCAGATATGCCTAGTATAACGATAACCATATCCGCTGTACATATGTGGACAAGAACTGATGATTTGCCAATATCCCAGTGATCACTGCATGTTCGGCACCACCTCAGATATGCCTAGTATAACGATAACCATATCCGCTGTACAGATGTGGACAAGAACTGATGATTTGCCAATATCCCAGTGATCACTGCATGTTCGGCACCACCTCAGATATGCCTAGTATAACGATAACCATATCCGCTGTACATATGTGGACAAGAACTAATGATTTGACAATATCCCAGTGATCACTGCATGTTCGGCACCACCTCAGATATGCCTAGTATAACGATAACCATATCCGCTGTACATATGTGGACAAGAACTGATGATTTGCCAATATCCCAGTGATCACTGCATGTTCGGCACCACCTCAGATATGCCTAGTATAACGATAACCATTTCCGCTGTACATATGTGGACAAGAACTGATGATTTGCCAATATCCCAGTGATCACTGCATGTTCGGCACCACCTCAGATATGCCTAGTATAACGATAACCATATCCGCTGTACATATGTGGACAAGAACTGATGATTTGCCAATATCCCAGTGATCACTGCATGTGTGGCACCACCTCAGATATGCCTAGTATAACGATAACCATATCCGCTGTACATATGTGGACAAGAACTGATGATTTGCCAATATCCTAGTGATCACTGCATGTTCGGCACCACCTCAGATATGCCTAGTATAACGATAACCATATCCGCTGTACATATGTGGACAAGAACTGATGATTTGCCAATATCCCAGTGATCACTGCATGTGTGGCACAACCTCAGATATGCCTAGTATAACGATAACCATATCCGCTGTACATATGTGGACAAGAACTGATGAATTGCCAATATCCCAGTGATCACTGCATGTTCGGCACCACCTCAGATATGCCTAGTATAACGATAACCATATCCGCTGTACATATGTGGACAAGAACTGATGATTTGCCAATATCCCAGTTATCACTGCATGTGTGGCACTACCTCAGATATGCCTAGTATAACGATAACCATATCCGCTGTACATATGTGGACAAGAACTGATGATTTGCCAATATCCCAGTGATCACTGCATGTTCGGCACCACCTCAGATATGCCTAGTATAACGATAACCATATCCGCTGTACATATGTGGACAAGAACTGATGATTTGCCAATATCCCAGTGATCACTGCATGTTCGGCACCACCTCAGATATGCCTAGTATAACGATAACCATATCCGCTGTACAGATGTGGACAAGAACTGATGATTTGCCAATATCCCAGTGATCACTGCATGTTCGGCACCACCTCAGATATGCCTAGTATAACGATAACCATATCCGCTGTACAGATGTGGACAGGAACTGATGATGTGCCAATATCCCAGTGATCACTGCATGTGCGGCACCACCTCAGATATGCCTAGTATTACGATAACCATATCCGCTGTACAGATGTGGACGAGAACTGATGATGTGCCAATATCCCAGTGATCACTGCATGTGCGGCATTACCTCAGATATGCCTAGTATAACCATAACCATATCCTCTGTACAGATGTGGATGAGAACTGATGATGTGCCAATATCCCAGTTATCACTGCATGAGCGGCACCACACCAGATATGCCTAGTATAACGATAACCATATCCGCTGTACAGATGTGGATGAGAACTGATGATGTGCCAATATCCCAGTTATCACTGCATGTGTGGCACCACACCAGATATGCCTAGTATAACCATAACCATATCCGCTGTACAGATGTGGACAAGAACAGATGATGTGCCAATATCCCGGTGATCACTGCATGTGCGGCACTACCTCAGATATGCCTAGTATAACGATAACCATATCCGCTGTACAGATGTGGACGAGAACTGATGATGTGCCAATATCCCAGTGATCACTGCATGTGTGGCACCAACTCAGATATGCCTAGTATAACGATAGCCATATCCGCTGTACAGATGTGGACGAGAACTGATGATGTACCAATATCCCAGTTATCACTGCATGTGTGGCACTACCTCAAATATTCCTAGTATAACGATAACCATATCCGCTGTACAGATGTGGATGAGAACTGATGATGTGCCAATATCCCAGTTATCACTGTATGAGCGGCACCACACCAGATATGCCTAGTATAACGATAACCATATCCACTGTACAGATGTACAACCATTTCATTTGTCCAATTGGGTAGTTATCCTTTGGTGAATATCTGTTTATATTTACTTATTCTCACATGGTCTCCGATGGAAAATTTCAGAGGAAGTTTTTTATCTAACCGCGGCGTAGTATTTTCCTTTATGCGTTTCAAAACTAAAGATTCATTTTCTTTGTTCACCTGATTTGGTTTCATACCTATAGTACGATGTTTTGTATTGTTGTAATCTTTGATTAGAGTTGGAAGAATATCAAACCACACATAACTTCCTCTTTCTGAAAATTTCTTGTACATCAATGTTTTCAATGTGCGATTGAAACGTTCTACAATGGAGGCTTTCTTCTCACTAAAAGTAGAATAGTGATTTATTTTATTTTTCTTCATGAGATCAGAAAAATCTTTGTTAAAAAATTCTTTGCCGTCGTCTGTCTGTAGATGCTTTATACGTTTTCCTATTGCCTGCAGTACCTTTCTCATTGCTTCAGTAACAGAAGGTCCATTTTTGTTTTTAAGGGGAATAGCACTGGCAACTTTTGTAAAACAGTCAATAACTGTTAAAATGTATTTAAAACCTTTGTTTATTATACTGTATGGTTTCATTTCTACAAGGTCAGCTTGATATAAGTCATTTATTCCCTTTACGACCGTTGATCTTCTAGGAAAATTTCTTCGAACTGGTTTGTGAAGTTCTTGAACTATAATTTTTCTCTCGTCCATTGGTCTGCTTTATTCTTCGTCCATTATACAACTGAACGATAATGGTAATTTATTCAATTATACTTGTATACATTTCAGAAGTCAAATTGATATAAAAAGATGAGTTCAAGGTCATCCAATTTAAGTTTTAAAAAATTTTACAGTTTTGAGTCAAATTGATATGAAAAGATGAGTTCAAGGTCATCCAATTTAAGTTTTAAAAAACTTTACATACAGTTTTAAAGTTAGTCTTTACAGTACAATACAGATTTTGTGGATTTTCGTTCCTTTATGAATGTCTTATTCAATCCATTTCTGTTAAGGAATAGTGCCCATAAGGGAGTGTGTGGATCTTATTTTGAAGGATCACACGCTTGTCGTCTTTGGCTGACAATGACTTCTTTTTTACTGTTAAACTGTACAAATTATGCTTAAAACTCCGGATGGTGTTGAAAGTTGCATTGTACTCAGCTCCTCTAAATAAACAATTATAGTAATGTTCGAACCTCATTTTCTTCATTATATAATTTTTTTTAATTCCTTTTGCCTTTTTAATGATTCCGGCTTCGTTTTCATCCTCCATGTCATTTTCTATTCTGCCTGTAAACATCCTTAAGGCATACATCTTTGACATAAGCGCTACAATTTCTTCTAGGGGTACACCAGAAGTTTCATCCTTGATTTTTCCTAATATCTTTTTGTTTACACAGTTGTCATAGGTAGGATGGTCAATGGGGTAGTCTGAGAAGTCAAAGGCATTCCTGTGAGGAAACACTCTGAGGTCTTCATACATTTCGAGTGTCTTGATCCAGTAGACGATCCCATCAGTGTCCATGTAGCATATTCCAATTTTATCCCGTCCGTAATAGGAAACCATCTTTTTGTAATGGAAGTCATCCATATGGGTCTTTGAAATGTCGAGTATACACATTCCTACATATAGAGGTCGATCCATGACAACATTGGTTTTGTCCATGCAGACTGCTACAAGATTTTCATTAATTACAATAGAAGTTTTGAAGTTAGGCTTTTGAACTAATTTTAACATTTTCTTTTCGTCAGAGACCAGTTTCAGATTCATGTGATTCCTTTTGTTTTCGAGACATTTTCCATAAACTGCGTTATTCATCAGTTTATAAAATTCTTTATGGAAATTTGATGTTGCAGCAGCTCTTCTGGCAGTATTAGAATCAATATATTGTTTCAACCAAGTCTTTTGTGTAAATTGAAGTACCCGATTAATTCTAACAATTTTTATGCCCAGTTCGATCGCTTGTTGTACAATCCAGTAATGTGCTATATAGTTAGTTTTACTTTCGAGTGTTGTCATCAATTTGGGATGTTTGCCTCCAGGAGGAATCTCGGTCCTTGGTAGGAGTGGGAGATCATAATGATGGTCGTGAAGATTTTGTGGATACTCAAAGTCAAAGTCCAAAATGTATCCAATATCATTGAACTTTGGGATGTTTACGATGTCTCCTAATACAGTAGGTTCTACCCAGCAAAAACCACCGTAAGGTAATGGCATAGACATCGCATATCCATAAAGATTATTAGCGTCAAAGTAGCCTAGATATACTGATTCTTCTCTTGGATTATAATTTGGAAGATGTTTGTTATTGGCTTTGACATAGCGTGTGACGGATTGTGTTAGTCCTCCTCGAACACCAGCTTCAATCATGAGAACCATGTCAATGTCAGTTAAAAGTTGTAGTTCGCATTTAGTCTCCTTCATCATTGCTTGCCAAGCTAACCCTGGAGAGGTGAAGTAATAAAAACAGTCGAGTCCATAAGATTCCATACACGAATTCCTAAACTCCTCCATTACATCACAAAGGAGAGTTACATCAAGTTTCACATAAAAATCATTGTAATCTCCAAGTGTTGACATGTTAAGTTCTGTCCATACCTTAACAGCATGATCATAATCCTCTGGGTCTACTGGTGATTCATTGAGTTTACTGTAAAACATTTCTGGTGGAGGTAGTTCAGTCTCGTCGAATCGTGCAAGAGAGTCTATATAGTCGTAGGGAAATACTCCTTTTCTTAATACAAGCTCCAACTTATCTTCTGAAACAAGCTTCCTCGTTTCAATCAAGTCTCTTCTTTCCAAATTCTTTGAAAGTGTCATCAAACTGAAAGGCATAAACCTTAATGAGTCTATGAATCTTAATTTTATATTTTTTACTTTCTTTGAAAAACTTATGAATTTTTCGGTTGTTTGTGCCAATACGTCTATTTTGCCTTTGTCTCGACCGAGCTCAGGGATGATAAAGTGTGCGTCGTACCCACTTAGGTTGTGTAATACGACGGGTACAAAATTTGGAAGCTTGAAATTGATGTTACAGGCGTTGCAGGCAGCTCCTCTATAGGCCCCTGTCAAATGATCATGGTCACGTACTTTGATGTTGTCTTCGGAAAACTCTCTTTTGCATAAGAAACAAACATCCTCCATTAGGTGACATAGTTCTTGAAGTTCGCTGAGTTTTTTCATTGGAACAATGTAACTGTAGAGAGTAGATACTTTTTCAGCAATATCATACAGATCATCAACAAATCGTTTCGCAGCCTGTTCTCCACGGTAAAGTTTTGGCTCCGTTGGAATATCATAGCGCTGAAGATGTTCCTTTGAAAGAGTTGATTTTACTAAAAGACAATAGCTGTTTGGTTCATGTCTTTGGTACTTTCCACTGCATGGTGCGTCAGGATCTACATCTTCCACTGGTATCAACGATGATTCGAAATCTGCATAAATGACTATCGGGATGCGATACTGGTGATGTATATTCTTAAACTTCAGCAAAGAATTCTTTACATTTGGGAGGATAACTTTCATTGTTGCATGATCTCCACAAAGCTTAGAGTGTTCCGTCAGCCATAGATGACCTCCCCTATATAATGGGATATTTTTAAAGCAAAAACATCTTTTGCACACCGTTATCAGATTCTTGTGTTTGGTAAGCTGCTTGTGAATAAGTTTGGTAAAATCTTTTATATACACATAATGTGAAACATCACCATCTGTTAGTAGCAATAAATCTGTATGATCTGCCAGTTCCTGAGTCACAACTTTCAAAGGGTACACATTGTTTCTACTGTCGAGTCCAAAAACATTGATAGATACCCCTGGATTGCGTTTTTCAAAACGTCCTATCTCGGCCAATGACACTGGGTAGTTTAGCCCATTAAAATTATACCTACAGATTAGTTCTTGATATCTTCTATTTGGTCGTTCTGGGTGTTGGACACCTTCTCGCACAAGATATTTTACTAACATGGAATATCTGAAACATTCATTGTCATTGTTTTGAACATTGATACATGAGAAAGTATTTTTTATCTTTGCTGGCAGTGGAATATAACTGCTGCCACGATCACCGTATCCACGTTTATGAACACGTAAATCTAGACTGTTTATGTTGATCAAGGACCATCCAGACCCACGAGCTTCGTGTTCAGTTATTTTAAGTACCAATTCCTGCAAACATTCCTCAACAATTTCATCGATATTTGACGTGACCATGATACTGCGGTTTCTAGAGAGAAACCCTCTATTGGACATTTCTCCTTCAACATTATTAAATGTTGTATCTAATAGTAGTGAAATTTTATGAAATTCAATCGATGGAGTTCATAATTTAGTTTTTCAACTATGACATCCTTTACTATAGTCAGGAAATTTTGTAGTTCAAGCGAATTTGTATTGTTTATTCTATAATGTCGGACAACAGCTCTCTCAAATGCTTCCACTAAAACTTCGACTCCCAACGTAGAATCTTGACTCGGAGTTCCTGTAGTCGAAGGTTGAGACGAATCATCATCAGAATCCATCACATCTTCTCCTGGAGTTGCAGCTTCACTCGGTGTTCCTGAAGTCGAAGGATGAGGCGATTCATCAGTAGGATCAACCACATCTTCTCTTGGGGGTGCATATGCGATGACACTTGGCCTGTTCTGCTCCGTAGAATTTTTGGCAAGGAAGCGTACAAAATCCGGATGGTCTTCACAGTCGGACGATGTATTTTCCGTAGCATTATGATAAATTTCACAATGCAATACATACAAATCTTCGTTAGAGAAATCTTCATTACAACGATGGCAGTAATACATTGTAGTTGAATGGCTGTTCCATGCGCTGTATACAGTTCCAGAAGTAGGAATGAGATCCAATGCTTGAATTTTCTACTTATATATCAAATGCTTACCTCAGCACTAAATTTCTATTGGTTCATATTTTGCTGACATCAGCACCTTCAATCTCATTGGCTCATCAAATTAACCTGTGAACATGAATGTGTTTTAAAAACAGTACTGCACGAACCTTTCTAGCGACAACATTGCAATGGAGCAGTCTATACAGGTCCATGAAATATCCTCTACTACACCACCTTTTCAAACATTGCCTACGGAAAGGCAAGTGACCAGTGAAAATCAACCCGTACAAGTTCATTCTGTAACAAGCAGAACTAGTATAACATGCAGAGAAGTGATCGCTGCTTTGGAAAGATTAGTGGGAGCAGATTATTTTTCCGATGATGCTAACGCAGAGTAGTTATGCTCTATAAGGTTTTACTGTGTAAAACCTATACAAAACAGTCGTTTTCACGGCTACCAATTTTTCACTCGTTTGTAGCAGCCAGCTTGTAGCAATTATAAAATTAAATAAAAATACAATATAAGTTAGCTCGGCAAAGCCTTTAAACGATTGAGTGTAATGGTGGCCTTTAGAAAGGCCGTTTTGAAGTAGACTAAAAGTCCAACTATCATATACCTATGTCCCGGGTAGTCCCTATTTTTTTTCGGCAACGACGTTGATGTTTTCGGTGGGAAAATATTCGCTTGATGGATACGAAAACTGCTTCAAACATGTTGAAACATGTTCAAGGTCACTCAAAAAAGTTTTAAAAAACTTGTTTAACTATAACTTTGCAAATATTACTAAGACACTTTATAATAAGTACCAAGTTTTCAGCATAAAACGGTTAACCATTTTGAACGCCTTTCCCAGTTTATATCTAATGGGCACAATTTCATTTGTCGTACGCAGACTTCCGGAACTTTGACTAGTTGTACTGTTTAAGTGTCAAAAACAAAATTTCATTAATCATCCATACATTTCGGAGGTTCATTAGTTTGGTGTTCTTCCATGTTGTTGTGCAGGCTATTAGAAATATTGGGCGAAGAAGTTGTTTCCCGTGACCAATTTTGTAGTTGCTGGGATGAATAGGACTCGTTTAACATCTCTTCTTGAAACTCGACAGAAATCTTTAATTGTATCGGAGGATCACCATTCATCACACGAACCAATGTTTCATGAAACAGTCTTAAATCTTCTTCGTCTGACAGAATCAGATGAAACTTCATGTTGATCGTCTTGGGCTGCGGCCTTTGTTGTTGACAGTTCAAGAGGCAGATGATTAGTGAAAGATAGATAGAAGGTAGACCACCATTAATAGTTAACGTCCCATTCCTACGTACCGCACAGAAGACGAAATCAAGTGTTTCACAGGGACGGGCATCTACGTACTGCACATAGAATACAGCATCACGAGTTTTCACATAAATGTAGAAACAGATTTTGGACACAATAAGAAATTTTAATTATTTACATATACAGTTTTATTCAACACAAGTTTTAAATGTGACTGAAAGATCCAGAAGTTAAGGGGCTCATTATTCTTTTAATTATGATTCATAATTGTTTTATACGAATTAATTTACTTCTTTTTATTATTTGCAGTCGTGAAAAAAAATTCGCTGCCAGGCAAGAAAAAAAATACTTCAAACAGGCCTAAACATGTTCAAGGCCACTCAAAGGGAGTTTTAAAAAATTGTAACTGTTAATGTTTTGAAAGTATTTATAAAGTGATTATGATCAGCAACAAGTTTTTACAGTTGACAGAAAAGCCCTAAGTCATACACTACTTAATCGACCTACCAATCAGAGATGGCTCTTTGGACGAGCTGCAAAAACCCTAAGTCATCTACTATTTTATTCGTGATCCGCAGACATCTGGAACCATTGCTTCATCTTTGGAGTTGGCTGAATTATTTTTTCCGAAATTGTCATGGACGGAATGCTCCGTAGTCAGGATAGTCTCCAGCTCTTCGTCGCTAATGGTATTGTACCATAGAGTAGAAGTACATGATTCGGAAGTTTGATTGATTCTTTCCATGTGCTCCGCAATTACGGCGATCTCCTCCAAATCTTCGTCGCTGATGGTATTGGACCACAAATTTGAAGTACATAATTCTGTAATTTGTTTAATTATTTCCGTGTTATTCGAATTTACGGCGATCTCCTCCAAATCCTCGTTGCCGATGGAATTGGGCCACAAATTTGAAGTAGATGCTTCGGTAGTTTCCTTAATTCTTTCCTTGTGCTCCGCAATTATGGCGGTCTCTTCCAAATCTTCGTCGCTGATGACACTGGACCATAGTGTAGAAGACATATCGGTTTTCTAAGATGGAAACGACAGTGAGTCCTTAAACACACCATCATATAGACCTTTCATCTTCTCATATACGTACCGTAAAGAATGAGGTAACATGCGTTTTACAATGGCGTACACGAAGAAACAGGATCAAGACTACTGAAAAAATAAAAATAAACAGTTTTTGACATTTACTTTAACAAAAAAATATTTTGACATGTACAATAAACACCAAATTTTAGTGGTTTTAGTTTTTATTTGATTTTTTTACATCCTATCGAAAGAACGTTGTCCGATAAATGTCGTTAAGATGAAAACCTTAAAACATCATGGAAAGAATGACATTGAAAGAATGAAGATAATATATCTTTCAAATGTTTTTTTAAGCTTTTTTTAGCCGCATGTTGATCAATATGTTTTTAGGAAGATTACAAATATAGCCTAAATAATGCAACTTGCATGAGCAACTTTGTAATGTGTGTTTTTTTATACGATTTTACTTTGTAAAATTTGAACTGGAAGGTCTTGGACTAATACGTAGGGACATTGTCTAGGAAATCCTTTCACCACACTAATTTATATTAAAGTATTTTTTTGTACTTAAATATATTGTGTTAAATGTTTTTAATTAACAAATTATTGAAAGTTTTACAGTTAATAGAAGTCGCTAGTTATTTTTAAAATTAAACTAGACGCAACTTCAATATTATTTATCCACTTAATTTTAATTAAATTGTTCATGATATTGTACAAAACACAATATACAAAATATCCTTGTGCCGGTATTTCCTCAATTACCTTAACCAAGGTCCTCAATTATTACATATGAAGCTATTTAAATAAAATAATTAAATAATACGTCTATCGAAACCGAACAATTTATTTTTGTATACAATACAAATGTTACTGTTACTTCTAGATCAATGACATCCAACCAATCCAATATTGTGAATATTTGTAATCACAAAAAAACTACACGTATTTACAGCTGTACATTCAATTCCAATGTTATTTTAATGGGAAAATATGAGATTTCTATTAGACTAGTTCTGTAAGTGATGAACACTGTTTTTGTACGTTGTAAGTCAAGCAGCAAACAGATTTCCAAGCGTAGGCTAGCAGCACCTGATAAGCTGATAACAACGTCTGCAGCTGATACGGTCTCCGTGTTGAGCGACACGCTGTTATGGCACGTGAGCGCTGATTATCTTTGCCACGGCCAACTGTGTGACTTGCTAAACTGCCAGCTTTGACCTGGCAATGTTGTTCTTTCCTGTCGACAACATAAAGGTCGGGCAAACGAATCTTTTCACTTCCTCTAACTGTAAAAATGAGTTTTAAAAGTTAAAATAAAATTTTATTTCTGTCCAAGACCTATTTTTACATTTATGTAACAGACTTAGGAAAACTAATTTTTTCGTATTCCAGTATAGATTAATACCAAAGATATGTTTACCAGAACACATTGAAGTTATTTTAATTATCAAGTACAATAAAAATTATTAAACTATTATTTTGTTTTTATCATTCTGCACAAAATCAGCTGGTTTTTGTTCTCTCAATAGTACCAAAACCATTTCTTTTTTGTCCTAGGACTTAAAAATCAGCTGGAAGATTTTTTTAGGTCATAAGACTGAAAAGGCAACTGTTTGGTTAGTATAATATTATTCATTTATTGATTTCGAGGTGGAGAATTTTGAAGTTCAAACGTTATGAAGAGCATTGATTGTAAATAACAGAAATGTAAACACTGCATATTAATTCCATTGTAAATATAACCTAAAAAATACAACTTTATATTTAATATTTTTTTAAATATAAAAAGTCTAATTTTTCATTGACGATATAAAACGTTGTTCATCATTCGGAGCAAATAGTAGTTTTCATCACTAGGAGCGAAAGTCGGTCTTTTTGGTGCGCAATCGTGTTTTAAAAACGAGGCGCAGCCGAGTTTTTAAAAACGATTAAGCATCAAAAAGACACTTTTGCTCCGAGCGATGAACAACGTTTTATATCATAATGCGAAATTAGACTTTTGATCATTAAAAATTATAACTATAAAGATGTATTTTCGAGGTTATATTCACAAAGTTAGTAATATGCAGTGTTTACATTTATGTTATTTACAAACAATGCTCTTTATAACTTTTGAATTTCAAAATTCTGCTCCTCAACATTAATAAATGAATAATAATATACATAGCAAACAGCTGACTTTTCAGTACTAGGACCTAAAAAATTCTCCAGATGATTTTTCAGTCCTAGGACAATAAAGAATCGGTTTTGGTACAGTTGAGAGAACAAAAAACAGGCTGATTTCGTGCAGAATGATAAAAAGTTTCTTTTTATGTGTAATCGTTTTTAAAACACAATTAGGCCTACACACCAGAAAGACCCACTTTTTTTCCTCTTGTAGAAAACACTATTCATCGATACCAAATTCAATGGGTAAACGTGATTGAAAATGTAACAATGTCTTACGGAATAAAAATTACCATGTGTAACTAATTGGTGGCTAACGGGTAAACAAAGCATTTTTAGGACATGTGTTTATTTGTTTTGTTTTTCTTTATTCTGTACAAGTAAGTAATAATATCCCAAAGTCATGGAACATATTTTTGTGTCATCCTGAATAATAATATATAAATAAAAAAAAATAAAAAATATGTCTAATTTAGGATGTCTTTAGTTTTAAAATAAGTAATGTTGTATAATTGTATAGAAATACAATTTTTCTCCTCATCTTATCATGGGGACATGCAAGGTAAGATTGGCCCAGTACGTAGCTTTGCGTCCGGGCAACAGCAGACAAGAGCAGTCGGCGCAGTGTGCGAACACGAATGGCGGAGCGCGGAGCCATTCGTGCCGTCAAGGAAAATGAGAAGCCCGCTTCTAGATAGCACGGCCCACGCCCAGATGTGTGACCCAGAATGTATGCTCGGTTTCCGTCATTAGTGCTGAGACCTAGCCGCTAAAATTTCTTATAGCGTTCTCTGTACGGTATTCACTCAGC
The DNA here is from genome assembly GCA_030545055.2 of Neoaliturus tenellus. Taxonomy (NCBI): domain Eukaryota; kingdom Metazoa; phylum Arthropoda; class Insecta; order Hemiptera; family Cicadellidae; genus Neoaliturus; species Neoaliturus tenellus. Next base: position 25,311 of record JAQYXR010000174.1, read on the forward strand.
GGACAAAACTAAAATGTTTTGACCGGGTACGAGGCTGTTCTCGCCGTCAACTGACACGGCGTCTTCTCCACTTGATTTCGCCGGGCATCCAGCAAAACGTTTGACCCAGCGGAGACACCTTTCATCCGACAACAATAATAATAACTGTCCCATGAGTGTTGCGCGGGGACTCACGCACAGCATGACCGAGGAGTTGACCTTGTCTGCTGTCAAGAGTGCTGAGCGAGTCCCCCTGTGTATACACTGTGTACATTGGCGTACAACACTGTTGTGCTGTAGCGTATGGAAACAAATTGGTGGCTAACGGGTTAACAAAGCATTTTTTGGACATGTGTTTATTTGATTTTCTTTCTTTAATAAGTAATCATATCCCAAAGTCATAGAAAAAAATTGTTTTGTGACATCCTGAATAATATATCAATAAAAATACCAATTATGTCTTCAGTTTTTAATTAACTAATGTTATATAATTGTGTAGAAATACAATTCTTCACTCATCCTATCTTGAGGGGACCTGCAAGGAAATATTGGCCCTTTGCCCTCGGTCAATAGACTATCGTCGCGTCGCCTCTAAGTGTGTACGAGAGTGTATTACATGAATGGTCCAGCGGAGCGATTTACTACCGTAACCAACACTACGACTAGGCGGCATATGGTTGCGCTGGGCACGCACCAGATATGGCCCAGATTATATACCCGTCTCCCGTCATTAGTGTTGAGACCACCCCGGCGAAATTTCTCAAGGTGTTTTCTTTACGATAGGGACTCAGCAGAGCACAATGAAATGTTTCAGCAACGTGAATAGTTAGGTCAGTAAATAAAAAATGGTTTGACAGTGACGATTTTAAACGATTAAACTATTTTCTAAAGTTATTATTATTATTATTATTATTAAATGAAGTTGCGAGTCAAATTATAATGTTTTGTTAAGTGTATTAATTTTAACACAAGACAATATTACAGCTCGGTTGGATTTTTCTGAGGCTTAACCACCATCTTTAGCCGAGTGCAATCTCGCTGCATGGCCCCGTGGTGAAGTCATTAACTGTAGCTCGCTTCTGATTGGCCCGGCCGCTGAGCCAATGAGAGACGTCCGTTCCTCGCTGAGTCGGGATAAAACCGGGAGCTGCTAGGAGCACTGCATCACTCTGCATCGAGCCGTCACGGGACCATCCAAGAAGCAGCTCCTACCTCTCCGGCCGACTTTTGGGACTCGGCGGACACCATCGGAGACACCGGGCATTCGGCGTTGTCTTCGGAGAAGCGCATCCCTACGTGGTATACCGCCTCGGAGCCAAAGCCAAGCGTGCACCCAAGCAGGTCAACTCGCTTGCGCCGCTCGATGTCTACGGGGGTTGCCGTCGAGTCACCGGGTCGAGCCCCGCTCAAGTCCCGAGGAATGTCGCCGTGCCTGGGAAAGACTACTCCGGACTTAGACGAGGAGATTCGGAGCCGCCGTGAGATGTTCCCTGGGCGTCAAGATCAGTTTGATCACGGGACCATTTTGGTCCCTTCCCTCGTTTGCATACTTAGTCGGCGGCTTCCTTCTTTACTGTCCTTTCTTTGCATGGCTTTGCTTGGGTTCTTTCTTATTTTGGGCAAACACTAACACTCAAGGGTATTTAAACTATGTTCCTTACCTGATTCCTATCACACCCCCCCAAAAAACAAACATACCCGGGTGGTTCGCGCAGTGCGGTTTCTGCGGTCCCCCACTCCTTGGTTCACTCGGTCGGCTGGCCTGCCCAGCTACGATGAACTGCCCCTATACTTGGCTGGTCGGCTGGCATGTCCGCTACAGTCAAGTTCCTTTTTTTCTACATTCAATTTGACCTTGAACATGTTTGAACCTGCTCAGGCGTAAAAATATTTCTTAAAACCCGAATAAACAGTATAATTATAGCCCAATATAATAGGGTTACAGGAATGAAGCCCGCAGTTCAAAAAATTAAGATTTAGACGAAACGGCCTTTCTAAAGACCACGGAAATAAACGTTTAAAAATTAATAATTGTTTAAAAAGTGTGAAATGAAGGTGTATGATAGAATAAAAAGACCGGCGTGTAATAATTATTACATATTCCCGCCAAACATAATCGTGGTCGAGTGTTAGTTGTGTAAAAGTATAAGGGGAATAAAATCCGTAGTTTTGACCGGGAATTTAAGAAGTTTTCTGTCATTTATTCAAGCAAAACTCCGGTTGTATAAATCGGATAAAAATTAATGGATTTTACTGGATGAATAGAAATACTCTTAAATATATTTTTTAAGAACATACAATGATCTTTATGTGCCGGCCTTTGTAAGTAAATAAATTTGGTATCTAGCACTGAAATGCAAAGAGCGAGGGAGTATAGCGGCCCTAGCGTGATCGGGCCGATAGCCGGGGTGGCGTTTGGTCATAAACACAAATTAACAGGAAAATCAAGACTCTCTGGGCTCCTCTAAAAGTTCAACAGCGTATTAGTGACGTCACACCACCACGTCACACCCGTGACGTCACACACTCCACCTCGTCACCGTATGACGTCACACATACGTCATCACACGTCACTAATACGTAACCACTGATTAAAAACCGCTGAATTTGCGTTTGTCCCAGGTGCCTCAAAAGGCCTCTACTGTCCCCGATCCAGCAGAAGACGTCTGTTGATGTCCGCCCGCGGTCCAGTCCGTGCTCCTTTACGGGGCAGAGGTGTGGGCAGGCGCTCTAGATAAGGAGTGCTACAGGTTGCGACTCGCCCGGGTTCAGCGTCAAGCTGCGCTTCGGGTGTGTTCCGCCTACCGGACAGTGTCCGAGCCCGCCGTCCTGGTGGTCGCCGGAGTCATCCCTGTCAAGCTCTTGGCAGGGGAGAGGAAAGCGATTTATCAGAGACAAGGCGAGATCGGCAAGGACACGGCAAGAACAGAAGAGCGCTCCCGAACCTTCCAGCAGTGGCAACACAGCTGGGAGCACGACACCCGAGGACGATGGACTGCGCGACTCATCGAGCAGGTCCAACCATGGGTAGAAAGGCGGCATGGCGAGGTGGACTACTTCCTCACGCAGTTCCTGACAAGTCACGGCTATTTCAAGTCGTACCTGAACCGGATGGGAAAGACGGGTTCACCGGATTGCATCTACTGCCCGGGCGTTCCCGATGACGCGGAACACACCTTCTTCCGCTGTTCTCGTTGGGAAAGGCCCCGCCTGGAGACCACAAGAAAACTCAGTGTTTTTTTTTGTGAACACGGTCTGCCAAAAGATTATGGAGGATGAGGGCAACTGGGATTGTTTGTCACAGTTCGTCCGGGGCATCCTCCTGGAAAAGAAAACCGATCTGGACCGCGAAGTGGCCGAGATCCCTTGGTCGAGCGGCTGGATAAGGAGCGAGCCCCACGGGCGTAAGCCAAATTTAGGCCTAGCCTGACGTAATGTTACAAACAATTCCAGGTAAGATTCCTAAAGAGTAGAGGAGGTTTTTTAGTGGGTAAACCCGTTTTTAGGGGAGCCCCACACTACAGGCTGGCCACCTGTGTGCGTAATGCATTTTTCCGCCTCTCCCTCAAAAAAAAAATTATTATTATTATTATAGTTTGTCCCGTGCCTTACCCTTTCTCTTCCTTCAATATCCCATCCTTCCGGGGGCTTCCTCAAAATGCCCATTAGAGGCAGACGTACTCAACGGTTCGGCCGGAGTCTTCTTATCCACCAATAACAACAATAACAACTGCTAATATAACCTTCTAATACTACGCACTAAGACAGTTGACGATAGATAAATTATTCGTATGTATTAAATTGGCTGTCCTGAGCAAGTAATCCGACTCATCGAGTTAAAATTTACCTTTGGTTGACTGAATTGAAAAGTACTAATTGGATTCATAATAAACCGATCTTTCCATGTTCTTTCATAATTGGTAGGAAATAAGCCTTGATTAAATTAAATACAAACAATAATTTTTTACATCTTATATAGTGTCATCGTAAAACATAAGACATCATTGTTTTTTTAGTTCAATGTTTTCTAAGTATTTTATTACATTTAATCTTTATAGTTGTCTAGATAGCAAAAACTCTATGGAAATAATTATGTTACAAGCAACAAAACTATTTAAAAATGTAAAATTATTCTAAATCACCAAAATTAAAGCTATTAATTAAAAGAGTTATATTGTTCAAACTTTTCGAAAATATTTATTTAATAAAATATAATGGCATTCTGTAAAGGTGATAAAATGGAGATTCCCGAAAAATATTCGGAGGGGCCAAATAATTATGCGAGCTCTGGCAGAATCCCAAATAAGCCGGGGCACTGCATGGGAGCTAGCCTCGTCTCCTGCCCTGCCTCATTAATAATGCATGTTATTCTTTATTGACGGACATCTTTACGGATATACTGATTTTCAAATCTGTGAAGATTAACATGTTGGATCGAATTTAAACTTTACGTTGTACATTTTAAGTAGACAGCTCTCGCATTTCAAAAGATTAAAACTGTGTATATATGTATATCCTTTTCTAATAAAAATAATTTTAACTATATAGATAAAAAAAGAAACATTAACGTAATATTTAATTTTCCAAATGCAGAAAAATAAATGATTAGTAAAAAATGTTTACTAAATTATTATAAATTTCATTTACTAAAAATGTTTTATCACTTTTATGTTTTAATCAAGTTCTTAAGTTTTCACTTTTAATTCGGTTTTATTCGCACCAACACAAAATCTTTACATAAAAATCCAAAAAAGTGAGTTTCGGTTGATCGTGTATTCGTAAAAGGAATTTTTTCTATGTTGCTTCCAAGTGTATGAATACTGACAACAAACTTGGTCTACAGAACTTACCACGCTCTTAAGCCGATTTTCCCAATAAGCAATATTGATTATATGTATACAACCGAGGTAACCCAGACGTTTTAGTGGTATCACACTCATTAATAGGAGAGATTTGTCAGTATTAGAACTATGTGTAGATCCCACATTTTATTATTTATTTTAAGACTTACGTACGAGTTTAAACTTTTTGACAAGAAAAGTTTTTTCGGTGAACATTGCAATACAAAATTTTAAATACTTTTACTTTATATACATAATTTAAAATACATATATATATAGGTTTTAGCAAAAATCAATCTTTTTAAGGCATATGCTATTAAGGTATAAACATTCCAAAAACACCATTCGTTCAATTTATGTATTTATCATTCTATTATACAGATTTCGCAGCTAAGGGCCTACTGTAATTATTTTGAAATATGTAAAGAATAACCATAAGTATCCTTTTTGATTAATTTATTAATGATAACATTAATAAATTAATGTTTCAAAAAGGGTACTTATAGTTATTCTTTACATATTTCAAAACTATCATTCTATCTAAGTATTCGAACATACACTATATGTGTCCATGGTAAAGATAACTTTTGAATGCAACCTCCGATTTCGATCAAATTTGGTATGGAGGTGTAAGGCAAGGCCTATTTTTATTTGTTGACAAACCAGCATAGTCAGATCATGGTAACAGGGTTTCGAGGGGTTTTAAGAGGGAGAAAAATTAGTTTTGGCCTTTTTTCATACCTTTTTTACTTCAAGAATTTCAACAAAACAATGTAAAAACTAAAAAGAACAAACAACTTCGTATTAAAATTTTTTTTAACTTAGCTTAAAATGTTGCGAATAAAATAAAAAATAGGTTTCCTATTTTATTTTTATAGAAATTCAATGAAACGCTGGATTTTGATTATTTATTGACCTAATAGAATTTTGAATATTAATCCAATAAGAAGAGTTCTACTTTTATTTGCTTTCATCGCCTGTATGTCAGCAAAACCTACATAGGCTACTCACACATAAAGGGCTTAGAGCAACTAATATTGGCTAACAATACCCCAATGGAAGCAATACTACACTCTCATTCTTATGGTGTTAATGGGAAAGTTAAACAAAATTAATTCTGTTAAATATTCGCCTCGTATGTAGGCCTACTGACGAAGGTATTTCCAAAAATCTTTGCTTATATCCGAGTGATCACTGCATGTGCGGTACCACCTCAGATATGCCTCCTATAAAGAAAACCATATCCGCTGTACAGATGTGGACAAGAACTGACGATTTGCCAATATCCCAGTGATCAGTGCATGTGCGGCACCACACCAGATATGCCTAGTATAACGATAACCATATCCGCTGTACAGATGTGGACAAGAACTGATGATGTGCCAATATCCCAGTGATCACTGCATGTGCGGCACCACACCAGATATGCCTAGTATAACGATAACCATATCCGCTGTACATATGTGGACAAGAACTGATGATTTGCCAATATCCCAGTGATCACTGCATGTTCGGCACCACCTCAGATATGCCTAGTATAACGATAACCATATCCGCTGTACAGATGTGGACAAGAACTGATGATTTGCCAATATCCCAGTGATCACTGCATGTTCGGCACCACCTCAGATATGCCTAGTATAACGATAACCATATCCGCTGTACATATGTGGACAAGAACTGATGATTTGCCAATATCCCAGTGATCACTGCATGTTCGGCACCACTTCAGATATGCCTAGTATAACGATAACCATATCCGCTGTACAGATGTGGACAAGAACTGATGATTTGCCAATATCCCAGTGATCACTGCATGTTCGGCACCACCTCAGATATGCCTAGTATAACGATAACCATATCCGCTGTACATATGTGGACAAGAACTGATGATTTGACAATATCCCAGTGATCACTGCATGTTCGGCACCACCTCAGATATGCCTAGTATAACGATAACCATATCCGCTGTACATATGTGGACAAGAAATGATGATTTGCCAATATCCCAGTGATCACTGCATGTTCGGCACCATCTCAGATATGCCTAGTATAACGATAACCATTTCCGCTGTACATATGTGGACAAGAACTGATGATTTGCCAATATCCCAGTGATCACTGCATGTGTGGCACCACCTCAGATATGCCTAGTATAACGATAACCATATCCGCTGTACATATGTGGACAAGAACTGATGATTTGCCAATATCCCAGTGATCACTGCATGTTCGGCACCACCTCAGATATGCCTAGTATAACGATAACCATTTCCGCTGTACATATGTGGACAAGAACTGATGATTTGCCAATATCCCAGTGATCACTGCATGTGTGGCACCACCTCAGATATGCCTAGTATAACGATAACCATATCCGCTGTACATATGTGGACAAGAACTGATGATTTGCCAATATCCCAGTGATCACTGCATGTTCGGCACCACCTCAGATATGCCTAGTATAACGATAACCATATCCGCTGTACATATGTGGACAAGAACTGATGATTTGCCAATATCCCAGTTATCACTGCATGTGTGGCACTACCTCAGATATGCCTAGTATAACGATAACCATATCCGCTGTACATATGTGGACAAGAACTGATGATTTGCCAATATCCCAGTGATCACTGCATGTTCGGCACCACCTCAGATATGCCTAGTATAACGATAACCATATCCGCTGTACATATGTGGACAAGAACTGATGATTTGCCAATATCCCAGTGATCACTGCATGTTCGGCACCACCTCAGATATGCCTAGTATAACGATAAACATATCCGCTGTACAGATGTGGACAAGAACTGATGATTTGCCAATATCCCAGTGATCACTGCATGTTCGGCACCACCTCAGATATGCCTAGTATAACGATAACCATATCCGCTGTACAGATGTGGACAGGAACTGATGATTTGCCAATATCCCAGTGATCACTGCATGTGTGGCACCACCTCAGATATGCCTAGTATAACGATAACCATATCCGCTGTACATATGTGGACAAGAACTGATGATTTGCCAATATCCCAGTGATCACTGCATGTTCGGCACCACCTCAGATATGCCTAGTATAACGATAACCATATCCGCTGTACATATGTGGACAAGAACTGATGATTTGCCAATATCCCAGTTATCACTGCATGTGTGGCACTACCTCAGATATGCCTAGTATAACGATAACCATATCCGCTGTACATATGTGGACAAGAACTGATGATTTGCCAATATCCCAGTGATCACTGCATGTTCGGCACCACCTCAGATATGCCTAGTATAACGATAACCATATCCGCTGTACATATGTGGACAAGAACTGATGATTTGCCAATATCCCAGTGATCACTGCATGTTCGGCACCACCTCAGATATGCCTAGTATAACGATAAACATATCCGCTGTACAGATGTGGACAAGAACTGATGATTTGCCAATATCCCAGTGATCACTGCATGTTCGGCACCACCTCAGATATGCCTAGTATAACGATAACCATATCCGCTGTACAGATGTGGACAGGAACTGATGATGTGCCAATATCCCAGTGATCACTGCATGTGCGGCACTACCTCAGATATTCCTAGTATAACGATAACCATATCCGCTGTACAGATGTGGACGAGAACTGATGATGTGCCAATATCCCAGAGATCACTGCATGTGCGGCATTACCTCAGATATGCCTAGTATAACCATAACCATATCCTCTGTACAGATGTGGATGAGAACTGATGATGTGCCAATATCCCAGTTATCACTGCATGAGCGGCACCACACCAGATATGCCTAGTATAACGATAACCATATCCGCTGTACAGATGTGGACGAGAACTGATGATTTGCCAATATCCTAGTGATCACTGCATGTTCGGCACCACCTCAGATATGCCTAGTATAACGATAACCATATCCGCTGTACATATGTGGACAAGAACTGATGATGTGCCAATATCCCAGTTATCACTGCATGAGCGGCACCACACCAGATATGCCTAGTATAACGATAACCATATCCGCTGTACAGATGTGGATGAGAACTGATGATGTGCCAATATCCCAGTTATCACTGCATGTCTGGCACCACACCAGATATGCCTAGTATAACCATAACCATATCCGCTGTACAGATGTGGACAAAAACAGATGATGTGCCAATATCCCGGTGATCACTGCATGTGCGGCACTACCTCAGATATGCCTAATATAACGATAACCATATCCGCTGTACAGATGTGGACGAGAACTGATGATGTGCCAATATCCCAGTGATCACTGCATGTGTGGCACCAACTCAGATATGCCTAGTATAACGATAGCCATATCCGCTGTACAGATGTGGATGAGAACTGATGATGTGCCAATATCCCAGTTATCACTGCATGAGCGGCACCACACCAGATATGCCTAGTATAACGATAACCATATCCGCTGTACAGATGTGGACGAGAACTGATGATGTGCCAATATCCTAGTGATCACTGCATGAGCGGCACCACACCAGATATGCCTAGTATAACGATAACCATATCCACTGTACAGATGTGGACGAGAACTGATGATGTGCCAATATCCCAGTGATAACTGCATGAGCGGCACCACACCAGATATGCCTAGTATAACGATAACCATATCCACTGTACAGATGTGGACGAGAACTGATGATGTGCCAATATCCCAGTGATCACTGCATGAGCGGCACCACACCAGATATGCCTAGTATAACGATAACCATATCCACTGTACATATGTGGAAAAGAACTGATGATTTGCCAATATCCCAGTGATCACTGCATGTTCGGCACCACCTTAGATATGCCTAGTATAACGATAACCATATCCGCTGTACATATGTGGACAAGAACTGATGATTTGCCAATATCCCAGTGATCACTGCATGTTCGGCACCACCTCAGATATGCCTAGTATAACGATAACCATATCCGCTGTACAGATGTGGACAAGAACTGATGATTTGCCAATATCCCAGTGATCACTGCATGTTCGGCACCACCTCAGATATGCCTAGTATAACGATAACCATATCCGCTGTACATATGTGGACAAGAACTGATGATTTGACAATATCCCAGTGATAACTGCATGTTCGGCACCACCTCAGATATGCCTAGTATAACGATAACCATAACCGCTGTACATATGTGGACAAGAACTGATGATTTGCCAATATCCCAGTGATCACTGCATGTTCGGCACCACCTCAGATATGCCTAGTATAACGATAACCATATCCGCTGTACATATGTGGACAAGAACTGATGATTTGCCAATATCCCAGTGATCACTGCATGTTCGGCACCACCTCAGATATGCCTAGTATAACGATAACCATATCCGCTGTACATATGTGGACAAGAACTGATGATTTGCCAATATCCCAGTGATCACTGCATGTGTGGCACCACCTCAGATATGCCTAGTATAACGATAACCATATCCGCTGTACATATGTGGACAAGAACTGATGATTTGCCAATATCCTAGTGATCACTGCATGTTCGGCACCACCTCAGATATGCCTAGTATAACGATAACCATATCCGCTGTACATATGTGGACAAGAACTGATGATTTGCCAATATCCCAGTGATCACTGCATGTGTGGCACCACCTCAGATATGCCTAGTATAACGATAACCATATCCGCTGTACATATGTGGACAAGAACTGATGAATTGCCAATATCCCAGTGATCACTGCATGTTCGGCACCACCTCAGATATGCCTAGTATAACGATAACCATATCCGCTGTACATATGTGGACAAGAACTGATGATTTGCCAATATCCCAGTTATCACTGCATGTGTGGCACTACCTCAGATATGCCTAGTATAACGATAACCATATCCGCTGTACATATGTGGACAAGAACTGATGATTTGCCAATATCCCAGTGATCACTGCATGTTCGGCACCACCTCAGATATGCCTAGTATAACGATAACCATATCCGCTGTACATATGTGGACAAGAACTGATGATTTGCCAATATCCCAGTGATCACTGCATGTTCGGCACCACCTCAGATATGCCTAGTATAACGATAACCATATCCGCTGTACAGATGTGGACAAGAACTGATGATTTGCCAATATCCCAGTGATCACTGCATGTTCGGCACCACCTCAGATATGCCTAGTATAACGATAACCATATCCGCTGTACAGATGTGGACAGGAACTGATGATGTGCCAATATCCCAGTGATCACTTCATGTGCGGCACCACCTCAGATATGCCTAGTATAACGATAACCATATCCGCTGTACAGATGTGGACGAGAACTGATGATGTGCCAATATCCCAGTGATCACTGCATGTGCGGCATTACCTCAGATATGCCTAGTATAACCATAACCATATCCTCTGTACAGATGTGGATGAGAACTGATGATGTGCCAATATCCCAGTTATCACTGCATGAGCGGCACCACACCAGATATGCCTAGTATAACGATAACCATATCCGCTGTACAGATGTGGACGAGAACTGATGATGTGCCAATATCCCAGTTATCACTGCATGTGTGGCACCACACCAGATATGCCTAGTATAACGATAACCATATCCGCTGTACAGATGTGGATGAGAACTGATGATGTGCCAATATCCCAGTTATCACTGCATGTGTGGCACCACACCAGATATGCCTAGTATAACCATAACCATATCCGCTGTACAGATGTGGACAAGAACAGATGATGTGCCAATATCCCGGTGATCACTGCATGTGCGGCACTACCTCAGATATGCCTAGTATAACGATAACCATATCCGCTGTACAGATGTGGACGAGAACTGATGATGTGCCAATATCCCAGTGATCACTGCATGTGTGGCACCAACTCAGATATGCCTAGTATAACGATAGCCATATCCGCTGTACAGATGTGGACGAGAACTGATGATGTACCAATATCCCAGTTATCACTGCATGTGTGGCATTACCTCAAATATTCCTAGTATAACGATAACCATATCCGCTGTACAGATGTGGATGAGAACTGATGATGTGCCAATATCCCAGTTATCACTGCATGAGCGGCACCACACCAGATATGCCTAGTATAAAGATAACCATATCCGCTGTACAGATGTGGACGAGAACTGATGATGTGCCAATATCCTAGTGATCACTGCATGAGCGGCACCACACCAGATATGCCTAGTATAACGATAACCATATCCACTGTACAAATGTGGATGAGAACTGATGATGTGCCAATATCCCAGTGATAACTGCATGTGTGGCACTACCTCAGATATGCCTAGTATAACGATAACCATATCCGCTGTACAGATGTGGACGAGAACTGATGATTTGCCAATATCCCAGTGATCACTGCATGTTCGGCACCACCTCAGATATGCCTAGTATAACGATAACCATATCCGCTGTACATATGTGGACAAGAACTGATGATTTGCCAATATCCCAGTTATCACTGCATGTGTGGCACTACCTCAGATATGCCTAGTATAACGATAACCATATCCGCTGTACATATGTGGACAAGAACTGATGATTTGCCAATATCCCAGTGATCACTGCATGTTCGGCACCACCTCAGATATGCCTAGTATAACGATAACCATATCCGCTGTACATATGTGGACAAGAACTGATGATTTGCCAATATCCCAGTGATCACTGTTTGTTCGGCACCACCTCAGATATGCCTAGTATAACGATAACCATTTCCGCTGTACATATGTGGACAAGAACTGATGATTTGCCAATATCCCAGTGATCACTGCATGTGTGGCACCACCTCAGATATGCCTAGTATAACGATAACCATATCCGCTGTACATATGTGGACAAGAACTGATGATTTGCCAATATCCCAGTGATCACTGCATGTTCGGCACCACCTCAGATATGCCTAGTATAACGATAACCATATCCGCTGTACATATGTGGACAAGAACTGATGATTAGCCAATATCCCAGTTATCACTGCATGTGTGGCACTACCTCAGATATGCCTAGTATAACGATAACCATATCCGCTGTACATATGTGGACAAGAACTGATGATTTTCCAATATCCCAGTGATCACTGCATGTGTGGCACCACCTCAGATATGCCTAGTATAACGATAACCATATCCGCTGTACATATGTGGACAAGAACTGATGATTTGCCAATATCCCAGTGATCACTGCATGTTCGGCACCACCTCAGATATGCCTAGTATAACGATAACCATATCCGCTGTACAGATGTGGACAAGAACTGATGATTTGCCAATATCCCAGTGATCACTGCATGTTCGGCACCACCTCAGATATTCCTAGTATAACGATAACCATATCCGCTGTACAGATGTGGACAGGAACTGATGATGTGCCAATATCCCAGTGATCACTGCATGTGCGGCACTACCTCAGATATTCCTAGTATAACGATAACCATATCCGCTGTACAGATGTGGACGAGAACTGATGATGTGCCAATATCCCAGTGATCACTGCATGTGCGGCATTACCTCAGATATGCCTAGTATAACCATAACCATATCCTCTGTACAGATGTGGATGAGAACTGATGATGTGCCAATATCCCAGTTATCACTGCATGAGCGGCACCACACCAGATATGCCTAGTATAACGATAACCATATCCGCTGTACAGATGTGGACGAGAACTGATGATGTGCCAATATCCCAGTTATCACTGCATGTGTGGCACCACACCAGATATGCCTAGTATAACCATAACCATATCCGCTGTACAGATGTAGACAAGAACAGATGATGTGCCAATATCCCGGTGATCACTGCATGTGCGGCACTACCTCAGATATGCCTAGTATAACGATAACCATATCCGCTGTACAGATGTGGACGAGAACTGATGATGTGCCAATATCCCAGTGATCACTGCATGTGTGGCACCAACTCAGATATGCCTAGTATAACGATAGCCATATCCGCTGTACAGATGTGGACGAGAACTGATGATGTACCAATATCCCAGTTATCACTGCATGTGTGGCACTACCTCAAATATTCCTAGTATAACGATAACCATATCAAGCTGTACAGATGTGGATGAGAACTGATGATGTGCCAATATCCCAGTTATCACTGCATGAGCGGCACCACACCAGATATGCCTAGTATAACGATAACCATATCCGCTGTACAGATGTGGACGAGAACTGATGATGTGCCAATATCCTAGTGATCACTGCATGAGCGGCACCACACCAGATATGCCTAGTATAACGATAACCATATCCACTGTACAGATGTGGACGAGAACTGATGATGTGCCAATATCCCAGTGATAACTGCATGAGCGGCACCACACCAGATATGCCTAGTATAACGATAACCATATCCACTGTACAGATGTGGACGAGAACTGATGATGTGCCAATATCCCAGTGATCACTGCATGAGCGGCACCACACCAGATATGCCTAGTATAACGATAACCATATCCACTGTACATATGTGGAAAAGAACTGATGATTTGCCAATATCCCAGTGATCACTGCATGTGTGGCACCACCTCAGATATGCCTAGTATAACGATAACCATATCCGCTGTACATATGTGGACAAGAACTGATGATTTGCCAATATCCCAGTGATCACTGCATGTTCGGCACCACCTCAGATATGCCTAGTATAACGATAACCATATCCGCTGTACAGATGTGGACAAACACTGATGATTTGCCAATATCCCAGTGATCACTGCATGTTCGGCACCACCTCAGATATGCCTAGTATAACGATAACCATATCCGCTGTACATATGTGGACAAGAACTGATGATTTGACAATATCCCAGTGATCACTGCATGTTCGGCACCACCTCAGATATGCCTAGTATAACGATAACCATATCCGCTGTACATATGTGGACAAGAACTGATGATTTGCCAATATCCCAGTGATCACTGCATGTTCGGCACCACCTCAGATATGCCTAGTATAACGATAACCATTTCCGCTGTACATATGTGGACAAGAACTGATGATTTGCCAATATCCCAGTGATCACTGCATGTTCGGCACCACCTCAGATATGCCTAGTATAACGATAACCATATCCTCTGTACATATGTGGACAAGAACTGATGATTTGCCAATATCCCAGTGATCACTGCATGTGTGGCACCACCTCAGATATGCCTAGTATAACGATAACCATATCCGCTGTACATATGTGGACAAGAACTGATGATTTGCCAATATCCCAGTGATCACTGCATGTTCGGCACCACCTCAGATATGCCTAGTATAACGATAACCATATCCGCTGTACATATGTGGACAAGAACTGATGATTTGCCAATATCCCAGTGATCACTGCATGTGTGGCACCACCTCAGATATGCCTAGTATAACGATAACCATATCCGCTGTACATATGTGGACAAGAACTGATGAATTGCCAATATCCCAGTGATCACTGCATGTTCAGCACCACCTCAGATATGCCTAGTATAACGATAACCATATCCGCTGTACATATGTGGACAAGAACTGATGATTTGCCAATATCCCAGTTATCACTGCATGTGTGGCACTACCTCAGATATGCCTAGTATAACGATAACCATATCCGCTGTACATATGTGGACAAGAACTGATGATTTGCCAATATCCCAGTGATCACTGCATGTTCGGCACCACCTCAGATATGCCTAGTATAACGATAACCATATCCGCTGTACATATGTGGACAAGAACTGATGATTTGCCAATATCCCAGTGATCACTGCATGTTCGGCACCACCTCAGATATGCCTAGTATAACGATAACCATATCCGCTGTACAGATGTGGACAAGAACTGATGATTTGCCAATATCCCAGTGATCACTGCATGTTCGGCACCACCTCAGATATGCCTAGTATAACGATAACCATATCCGCTGTACAGATGTGGACAGGAACTGATGATGTGCCAATATCCCAGTGATCACTGCATGTGCGGCACCACCTCAGATATGCCTAGTATAACGATAACCATATCCGCTGTACAGATGTGGAAGAGAACTGATGATGTGCCAATATCCCAGTGATCACTGCATGTGCGGCATTACCTCAGATATGCCTAGTATAACCATAACCATATCCTCTGTACAGATGTGGATGAGAACTGATGATGTGCCAATATCCCAGTTATCACTGCATGAGCGGCACCACACCAGATATGCCTTGTATAACGATAACCATATCCGCTGTACAGATGTGGACGAGAACTGATGATGTGCCAATATCCCAGTTATCACTGCATGTGTGGCACCACACCAGATATGCCTAGTATAACCATAACCATATCCGCTGTACAGATGTGGACGAGAACTGATGATGTGCCAATATCCTAGTGATCACTGCATGAGCGGCACCACACCAGATATGCCTAGTATAACGATAACCATATCCACTGTACAGATGTGGACGAGAACTGATGATGTGCCAATATCCCAGTGATCACTGCATGAGCGGCACCACACCAGATATGCCTAGTATAACGATAACCGAATCCACTGTACAGATGTGGATGAGAACTGATGATGTGCCAATATCCCAGTGATCACTGCATGAGCGGCACCACACCAGATATGCCTAGTATAACTATAACCATATAGGCTGTACAGATGTGGATGAGAACTGATGATGTGCCAATATCCCAGTGATAACTGCATGTGTGGCACTACCTCAGATATGCCTAGTATAACGATAACCATATCCGCTGTACAGATGTGGACGAGAACTGATGATGTGCCAATATCCCAGTGATCATTGCATGTGTGGCACCACCTCAGATATGCCTAGTATAACGATAACCATATCCGCTGTACATATGTGGACGAGAACTGATGATGTGCCAATATCCCAGTGATCACTGCATGAGCGGCACCACACCAGATATGCCTAGTATAACGATAACCATATCCGCTGTACAGATGTGGACGAGAACTGATGATGTGCCAATATCCCAGTGATCATTGCATGTGTGGCACCACACCAGATATGCCTAGTATAACGATAACCATATCCGCTGTACAGATGTGGACGAGAACTGATGATGTGCCAATATCCCAGTGATCATTGCATGTGTGGCACCACCTCAGATATGCCTAGTATAACGATAACCATATCCGCTGTACAGATGTGGACGAGAACTGATGATGTGCCAATATCCCAGTGATCGTTGCATGTGCGGCACTACCTCAGATATGCCTAGCATAACCATAACCATATCCTCTGTACAGATGTGGATGAGAACTGATGATGTGCCAATATCCAAGTTATCACTGCATGAGCGGCACCACACCAGATATGCCTAGTATAACGATAACCATATCCGCTGTACAGATGTGGACGAGAACTGATGATGTGCCAATATCCCAGTTATCACAGCATGTGTGGCACCACACCAGATATGCCTAGTATAACGATAACCATATCCGCTGTACAGATTTGGATGAGAACTGATGATGTGCCAATATCCCAGTTATCACTGCATGTGTGGCACCACACCAGATATGCCTAGTATAACCATAACCATATCCGCTGTTTAGATGTGGACAAGAACAGATGATGTGCCAATATCCCGGTGATCACTGCATGTGCGGCACTACCTCAGATATGCCTAGTATAACGATAACCATATCTGCTGTACAGATGTGGACGAGAACTGATGATGTGCCAATATCCCAGTGATCACTGCATGTGTGGCACCAACTCAGATATGCCTAGTATAACGATAACCATATCCGCTGTACAGATGTGGACGAGAACTGATGATGTACCAATATCCTAGTTATCACTGCATGTTCGGCACCACCTCAGATATGCCTAGTATAACGATAACCATATCCGCTGTACATATGTGGACAAGACCTGATGATTTGACAATATCCCAGTGATCACTGCATGTTCGGCACCACCTCAGATATGCCTAGTATAACGATAACCATATCCGCTGTACATATGTGGACAAGAACTGATGATTTGCCAATATCCCAGTGATCACTGCATGTTCGGCACCACCTCAGATATGCCTAGTATAACGATAACCATATCCGCTGTACATATGTGGACAAGAACTGATGATTTGCCAATATCCCAGTGATCACTGCATGTTCGGCACCACCTCAGATATGCTTAGTATACCGATAACCATATCCGCTGTACATATGTGGACAAGAACTGATGATTTGCCAATATCCCAGTGATCACTGCATGTGTGGCACCACCTCAGATATGCCTAGTATAACGATAACCATATCCGCTGTACATATATGGACAAGAACTGATGAATTGCCAATATCCCAGTGATCACTGCATGTTCGGCATAACCTCAGATATGCCTAGTATAACGATAACCATATCCGCTGTACATATGTGGACAAGAACTGATGATTTGCCAATATCCCAGTTATCACTGCATGTGTGGCACCACCTCAGATATGCCTAGTATAACGATAACCATATCCGCTGTACATATGTGGATGAGAACTGATGATGTGCCAATATCCCAGTTATCACTGCATGAGCGGCACCACACCAGATATGCCTAGTATAACGATAACCATATCCGCTGTACAGATGTGGACGAGAACTGATGATGTGCCAATATCCTAGTGATCACTGCATGTGAGGCACCACCTCAGATATGCCTAGTATAACGATAACCATATCCGCTGTGCAGATGTGGATGAGAACTGATGATGTGCCAATATCCCAGTGATCACTGCATGAGCGGCACCACACCAGATATGCCTAGTATAACGATAACCATATCCACTGTTTAGATGTGGACGAGAACTGATGATGTGCCAATATCCCAGTGATAACTGCATGAGCGGCACCACACCAGATATGCCTAGTATAACGATAACCATATCCAGTGTACAGATGTGGACGAGAACTGATGATGTGCCAATATCCCAGTGATCACTGCATGAGCGGCACCACACCAGATATGCCTAGTATAACGATAACCATATCCACTGTACAGATGTGGACGAGAACTGATGATGTGCCAATATCCCAGTGATCACTGCATGAGCGGCACCACACCAGATATGCCTAGTATAACGATAACCATATCCGCTGTACAGATGTGGATGAGAACTGATGATGTGCCAATATCCCAGTGATAACTGCATGTGTGGCACTACCTCAGATATGCCTAGTATAACGATAACCATATCCGCTGTACAGATGTGGACGAGAACTAATGATGTGCCAATATCCCAGTGATCATTGCATGTGTGGCACCACCTCAGATATGCCTAGTATAACAATAACCATATCCGCTGTACATATGTGGACGAGAACTGATGATGTGCCAATATCCCAGTGATCACTGCATGAGCGGCACCACACCAGATATGTCTAGTATAACGATAACCATATCCGCTGTACAGATGTGGATGAGAACTGATGATGTGCCAATATCCCAGTGATAACTGCATGTGTGGCACTACCTCAGATATGCCTAGTATAACGATAACCATATTCGCTGTACAGATGTGGACGAGAACTAATGATGTGCCAATATCCCAGTGATCATTGCATGTGTGGCACCACCTCAGATATGCCTAGTATAACAATAACCATATCCGATGTACATATGTGGACGAGAACTGATGATGTGCCAATATCCCAGTGATCACTGCATGAGCGGCACCACACCAGATATGCCTAGTATAACGATAACCATATCCGCTGTACAGATTTGGACGAGAACTGATGATGTGCCAATATCCCAGTGATCATTGCATGTGTGGCACCACACCAGATATGCCTAGTATAACGATAACCATATCCGCTGTACAGATGTGGACGAGAACTGATGATTTGCCAATATCCCAGTGATCATTGCACGTGTGGCACCACCTCAGATATGCCTAGTATAACGATAACCATATCCGCTGTACAGATGTGGACGAGAACTGATGATGTGCCAATATCCTAGTGATCACTGCATGTGTGGCACCACACCAGATATGCCTAGTATAACGATAACCATATCCGCTGTACAGATGTGGATGAGAACTGATGATGTGCCAATATCCCAGTGATCATTGCATGTGTGGCACCACACCAGATATGCCTAGTATAACGATAACCATATCCGCTGTACAGATGTGGATGAGAACTGATGATGTGCCAATATCCCAGTGATCACTGCATGTGTGGCACCACACCAGATATGCCTAGTATAACGATAACCATATCCGCTGTACAGATGTGGACGAGAACTGATGATGTGCCAATATCCCAGTGATCATTGCATGTGTGGCACCACACCAGATATGCCTAGTATAACGATAACCATATCCGCTGTACAGATGTGGATGAGAACTGATGATGTGCCAATATCCCAGTGATAACTGCATGTGTGGCACTACCTCAGATATGCCTAGTATAACGATAACCATATCCGCTGTACAGATGTGGACGAGAACTGATGATGTGCCAATATCCCAGTGATCACTGCATGAGCGGCACCACACCAGATATGCCTAGTATAACGATAACCATATCCGCTGTACATATGTGGACGAGAACTGATGATGTGCCAATATCCCAGTGATCATTGCATGTGTGGCACCACCTCAGATATGCCTAGTATAACGATAACCATATCCGCTGTACACATGTGGACGAGAACTGATGATGTGCCAATATCCCAGTGATCATTGCATGTGTGGCACCACCTCAGATATGCCTAGTATAACGATAACCATATCCGCTGTACAGATGTGGACGAGAACTGATGATGTGCCAATATCCCAGTGATCATTGCATGTGTGGCACCACCTCAGATATGCCTAGTATAACGATAACCATATCCGCTGTACAGATGTGGACGAGAACTGATGATGTGCCAATATCCCAGTGATCATTGCATGTGTGGCACTACCTCAGATATGCCTAGTATAACGATAACCATATCCGCTGTACAGATGTGGACGAGAACTGATGATGTGCCAATATCCCACTGATCATCCCCAGTCGGACACCGGGCTCAGATTAGCTTTTTGTAACGATACCGCTTGACGATAAAACTGGTGAATTTATCTCATTACTTTTACTCTGCAGTGGTTTTGGCATGATTGAATTTGGTTTATCTCGATTAATTTACGACTGCTGTGGTTTAATTGCAAGTAAAGGTACTGGTCTGACAAATTTAATCTCTTATTACACGTAAACATACTCAATGTTAATTAAAATTAATTTAACTGTGGTTTAACTTTTGTCTTTGTAAATATATAATAGCAGTGGTTGTATCAAAATGTAATTTTTTATCACTATGATCGACTGCAAGCATTTGTAGTTAGCTTCATGTTACTGGCAATGAATTCATGTTACAAATTAAGAGGTAAAATTAGATTATTGATAAACAAAATTTCCTAACGTAAATTGAAACACATTTTTTATTTTAAAGTCAGCCACATTACAACACAGGTTGGTAAACTATTTTTTGGAACCCAATAAAGACGATGTACCTTGTCTAGTATAACAATGTTTCTTAAACACATCTAAATATAATTTTTCTTTAGTTTTAACAATTTTAAATTGTTTGTATAATAATGTATTTGATTCATATTTGTGTATAAAAACTATTATTTAAAATACACTGTAAGCCCAATTAAATTTGCAAGAGAGAAAAAATGTCAAAGTAATGTCTTTATTTAGTATAATAAAACATAAATGAGAGGTCAAAACAAAACTTCAAAATCAACCCAATAGTAGTGTAAATTTAAAGGTATTTTGTGTATTAGGTAGGTTTAAAAGTGTCAGTATATGCCACTAATAATTTAACAATACAACTGTTCTAACGATTCGGTTTTAATAGAAGGAAAATTTTTAGATCGCTAGTAAATTTCTGAACTTTTTACTTACGATTTACGAATTTTATGTTAATTCATAAAATTTTTATAATTTGAAGAATTTTTCTATTAACAATTACAATTTGTTACTCTAAGTATAAAGGTTAAGTTACCAAGTGTTTTATTTCACTTTTGTGTCAGAGTGTATGTATCAAAATTTATTGAGTATCAAATATAGCGTATCAAAACATACAATATGACGTAAGTGACGCATTTTGATATGTATAAATGTGATTATTGGCTTAACACAGATTTCTTAGGAAGGCTGCTACACGTAAATCTATTTTATACAAAAAAAATCGTCTTCATTTAATGAATGCATAAAAAATTACGAGGACTTGGTATACTGTCTTAAAATTGAGTTTAATGTGCAAAATACTAATATGTTATCTACCTGGTTAGTTTTAAATTCACAGAGGTTGGTAAAATTTAAAAAAAAATCAACTTAAAAAATTAAGCTAAATTTTTTAAAGTGGTTATTACAAAAGTAAGGATAAATTGTGGAGTACAGGAAATGTTTTATTTAAAGCTGCAAATGAAGAACAGCAAACATATTTTAAATAGAACAATTTGGGAAGAAGAGTAATACCGTACGCTTGTAACTAAACAAAACCTGTAACATTAGGTAAATGAAAACGTTGATTAGCCCAGCCCCCACGAATGAATCACTCTCGTGCTTTATGCGAGCTTAAAGAGGTGTATTAATGTTCAGGATAATATTTTTGAAGCACACAGAATTGTATCAACATAATAATAATTTGATCATTCAACATTAAAATGTTTAGCCAATTCACGTTCGTATTATTTAAAACATTTATTGTTACAGTGGATTTCGTCACATTGCATCACATATTATTTAAATTGTATGGTAAATACATAAGTAATTAATTATTATGACAATATTCATATAAGTTTCGTTGAAATAGGTGGATATCATCATTTCAAGTATCTTCGAAAACTTGCTCAATGTATATTATTAAAATGACTTTTGTCTACACTTTAAATACATTGAAATGTTTTCTTAGTTTTGCCTTTCATCCATCACAAAATCCAACTTCAGTATCACCGAAATTTCAGACTGTCTATCCGTCTCTCTATCTGCTGTGTGTGACCCCCATAGTGCCTATTCTGTCTCTTTTTCTCATAAAAAGTTTTACGTGACTTTCTATCACTTTTTCGACTACAGACGAGTGTGAAGGATCTTAGCAGATTCAGTAGCCTATGCGACTTTAGGGCTTCGACCCTTTTTTCGTAAAAAGTAGGCAACTCGTTCATAGCCCGTAATGAAAGGTAGCTTAAGGAATAAAACTGCCATTGCATACCATGTTGTGCTAAAAAAAAAAAAAAAAAAAAAACATCTTTTAAACACGAAAACGGAATACTAAATAATGAAATAGTATATTTCGTCACAAGGGCCGAAAGTGGCGTTTTGCCGACCCCGAGATCGTGTTTCAAGTTCGAGACGACGCTTTAGGCCCGAGTTATGAACGATATTTTTCATCACACTACACAATTCAATAAATTCTAAACAAGTTAAAAAATTACTTTTTCGTTCATAACAAACAAAACATAACCTCAACTTCAACTAACCTACAGTAGCGAGATGTACTGCTTGAGTTTCTGGTTGCTAGGCAACCACTTCACATCAGCTAAGGCCACCAAAACTAATACTCTAACGAAAAGTGACTACAGCTGATTCCAAGGGAAAAGCACTATTTTCCCATCTACGTCATACATATTTAACAGTTGCTATCGGCTGAACTACTAACTACGTCACTGATTTGTTATTGGTTGTTGTTGTTGTTGTTAAATACCTTCTAATATTCTATATTTCTCTGCTACCGTTTACATTACCGCCCTAGGCAGGAAAATTTTTGTAGTGTGATGAAAAAATGATTCTTTTTATATGTTTCTATGAGAAGGATCTTAACTTAGCTTTCATCACACTTCTTTTCTTGTTTGAGTCATGTACCTTAAACTATTTTAAGGGAAAGCGGTCAAAACCCATCAAAGTGTGATGGCATCGAACCCGTGACATCTTGAAACGAAGTCCAAGACACTAACTGCTAGGGTAGCGACATCATGCTCTTGACAAAAATATGCACCGTTTAAAATATATATATGTATATATAGTTTAACCCACTTATCAATCCTTGTGAGTTCTGGGCTTTACACAAACAATGCACTGCACTTGATTATCGATATGGCTTCAAATCTTGCGTCGTTTTATTAGGGTTCGGTTCTGTAATTTGAACTAAATATCTTATACTTATATTAAATGCAATCACTTTGCATGTTTTAAACACTCAATCACTTTTTAAGGCGAAAATTAATGAGCGATGAGTGTCAATATGTCTAGTTTGCGGAAATGCTTTTTGTCGTTTATGCTTCATACTCCAACCATTTTTGTGGCAGGGTTTCCAATTGACAATATAGGCCTACTTAATTCTATTCTAAGTATACAAGAATGAGTAAAACTTTGATAAAATCCGTTTTAAAAAGTATTTAAAAATTGGTCAAAGCATTCCTTACAGTCCTTACAGTTAATAATATAAATTAAAACTTCAGCTATAAAATATGTCATGTATTTCAACGTCATTCAGGAAGCTTCACCAAAGTGTCGTAAATGGGAGTATATTTTATTTACTTAGAAAATAACTTTTTTCTAACGTGGTGGTTATTACCTACTTTTCATTTAGTAGGTATGTAAAGTAGGTATATAATTTAAAAGACAGTATTTATACATTTTTCTATACGAGAAGAAACCTTAATATTTTGATATTTTAATTCACTATCCTATTTTGGTATAAGCCTAATGGATCGGCTTGACCAGCAGATTGATAAGTTAACTTGGTCATTTCTGACGAAACCACTTTAGGAACCGTAGATGATTTAGTTGGTAAAGTAATATATATCTTTAACTTATAACTCACTTCGTTTAGAGATTTTTTGTCTGTCATTATACAAAAAAATAATCACTAACGATTTATTTCATTTTAGAAGTGTACTTAAATAATTAATTCAAATTCAAATTCAAATTCAAATAACTTTATTCCTCAAATTATTTACAAACAGTGTTACAAAACAATATAAAATTGGAAATAATTCCCACAAAGACTATAGGTCTGATTAAAAAAATATCTAAAATTAATTAAGTAAAATTAATTAAATTAATTAAATTAATTAAAAATTAATTAAATTAATTAAGTAAAACACTGAATCAAAGTTTATTTCTCAATTTAAGATGTTTTAAGTGATACAATATCAAGTCTCGTACACTTTTTTAGTGTGTTTTAAAAATCTATATTTTGAAACCTCTTAATTCCCCCACCATGATATAGTTATTTGTGCTTCTAGGGACTAAAGTACAATGTTTTCTCCCTGAAGGGAAAGTGTTGTCGCCCGAAGGCGAAGCCGAGGGCGACAATTTCCCTGAGGGAGAAAAGTACTTTAGTCCCTTGATGCACACAACATTTTTCCTCCACCTACACGAATAAAATTTAGGCCTAATAGGCCTACCGTAGATAATTTAACTTTACCTTCATATGATCCCTTGCTCCGTCAAGCTGGATCTGTCACATCAACATAATACCCCCATCGCAGCAGACCTGCGTACTCAGCGAATTTCCAACCAAAGAATTATTGTTTTAACATCAAAGAACTTTGTGGCTATCTTATATAATTAATAATCTTTACAAGGAAATATAATATATTTAATGGCATTATATTTCTGAGTAAATTATTTTTATTTAATAATTCATATATTAATATTTATATTGCAATAAATGACTTTTTAACAGTAATAAAAGTACATAATCCAAAGCTTCCATGCAAAAGGAAAGATTTGTTTACAAATGACAAAACATAAACATTTCAAATTTGACAAATATGCAGAAGACAGCTGATCAGCTGATTAGGAACAGATACCTTATATCTCCATCTCTCTTGCTCCCATTATACAATTATTTTCCATGAGAATACCATGGGATTTAGTATGTAGGTTTGCTGCCATGGGGTTTTTTGATCAAATCTTAATTACTCACCACCTAGTGAAGGTTCATAAAAATTTTTATGAAGATATGTTTATAAATAAGCGATATATAACTTTTTAAAGATTTACCCATAAGAATAACATGGGAAACTTGATTTAAATTTTCTCGATCACTAGTTAAGCTTTTTTAAAGATTCAAAATACCAAATTGTTTGTTTTTTTAAGCTCTTTCAAATGGTTTTAGTTAAAATTGATGAATTTTGAAAATTTAGGTCCAAAAATGCCAAAAACCCATTTTTTACCCCTTTGAAACCCCATAAAACCCCGTTCCCATAACCCGACAATGCTGGTTCGCGAACTCATGAAAATAGACCTGGTCTTACACCTTCATACCAAATTTGATTAAAATCGGAGGTCCGCTTCAAAAGTTATTGGTACCACGGACACACATATATATATATATATATATATATATATATATGTATATATATATATATACATATATATGAAAACGAACGAATGGTGTTTTTGGCTTCTGGGGACCTCAAAATGAAAAAGTAAAGTGGTCCCGGGCTTAGGTCTTACCATGGCTACTACCGTAATAGCGTATTCCCTATAGGGAAATTCGCTAAAAAACACACAAGGTAGGCCATATCAATTTTGAAGAACACGAAAAAAAAACAAAATATAATTTAAGCCCAGTCAAAAGTTTTACACTCAGGTTTTGGACCTCTTAGGTTAATAGCCTACCCAAGCAAAATGTAAACAAACACCTACACTGCCACGGCCATCTCTAATACTAGAGATGCTGCTCACCCACTGCTGACTGAATGGTCAGCAGGTGAGCAGCAGCTACAGCTGCTATTAGTCAACAATGAGTAACGAAACAAATACAAGTAACAGCTGACTGTGGCTCATGTTCTTTTTAATCTCTCTTTTAATGTTATTCTTATGTAACTAACTTTAGCCCCGTGGTACGAAAAAACTCGAGTTTTCCCTAGGTAGAAAGATTAAGTATTCAAGTCACATGGGATAGAAATTAGTACTTTACTACTCTATTCCAAGGAGTAAAATACGGCTTTAGATAGTAGGTGGAGGATAAAATATTTGTATATTTTTTTAGTTTCTATTAGCGGATGTCCCTTTGCCGACATATTATTTTTATTTTTTTAGGTTGTCAGATAATAGTAGTGGAAAAAGGGGGCTGCTGGCTCACTTCAAGGTCACCTGAGGGATGACGTCATCGAGGTCAATGACCTCACCGATGACGTCATCGATGACGTCATCGATGACGCAATCGATGACGTCATCACTAATGACGTCATTTCGATGACGTCACACCCATGACGTCACAGAAATGACGTGCTGATGACATCATCACCCCTTACGTCACCAAAATGACGTCATCGATGTCACAAAGGTCAAGGTCACGCTGAAACCTAAAATTTTTTGGCACTTTTGCTGTTTCTCGCACTACTCTCCGAGTTTCAGTCCGGTTCCCATGACCTTGACGACTTGGAGCGAAATTAGACGAGAAACAGCAAAAGTGCTGAGGAAACTGCAAGTTTGCAACGTGACTCTGCCTAAACCGTCATGTGACACCGCTCGGGTGACCTTGAAGTGAGCCAGCAGCCCCCTTTAGACCAGTACTACAACCGCGATGTGCACCCTACGACAGACACCGAGCGACTGACTGTCCGGCCCCGCGCACTCTAGGTATATGGGAAGTGGTGGGGGAACTGCGATGACCTCGGGAAACTTGAAAATGTCAAGCCAGGTAGCACCGTTTTGGTGCTACCTTAAATTTACATGTTAAAGTGTGATGACCTTGAGGTTGACTGTGAACCTGGGGTTAGGATTGTGTTTAACAGCTTGACGTTTTCGCCAGAGTTCAAGTGTGGTGACATTGAACTGGTTAAAATCAAAACTGCACAGCAGACTGCACAACACGGATGTGCATCCTACGACAGCCGCCGAGCGACTGACCTCCGGGCCCTGCGTACTCTAGATATATGGGGAAGTGGTGGGGGAAATTTTAAGGTCATTTAAACGGAGTTTAAAAAAAGTCAAAGAGTAGAAAGACTACTCTTGTGAGTCTATAGCGATTTCATTGATAGTGAGTGCTTCGGTATGCCAAGTTGATCTGTATTGACACGCTCCTAAATAATGTTTGCAAAAACCTGCAAAATGATTGTTGCACAATTTGCAGCCAGTTAGCTGTTTTAGTTTGAATTCAATGCAACGTTCAGGGCAGCAAGTGTACTTATGCCCTCTCATTTGGTACACATGGAATGTCTTCAACTTCGGTTTCGGCTTCTTCCAAGACTTGCACTTACACATGCACTGACCAAAAGCTTCACATGTTCTACAAGCCAGACCATCCACCACATCAATGTCATTTGGCCATGAAAAACATTTCTGTTCGCAACAGTAGTTGAGTTGACTGTCCATGTTGCTGCGGTGAAGGTGCGCGATGAAATGATGCTGTAGTCAGTGAGAGTGCACCTTAAATAAACTCAGTGGAGGGGAAAGGTCAAGGTCATTCAAACGGAGTTTTAAAAAAGATGACTAGTTGTCCTCCTCGTCCGTCGTACTTGGAGAGCTGTCAGACGAAGAGCCCCGCGCAGGTGCTCTCCAGATGAAATGTATATCTATTTGAAAGCGCAGGCCTGGATCTTGTACCATCAACTCCTTTAATCTATTACATACCAATTCCACTTTGTACACATTGTTAATAATCAACACCCAAGGCTTCGGCTGAACATAACGTGTAGTTGAGTCAGCCTCGCAGACAGTTACACCTTCCGGTGATATTGGAGTGTATAAATGTGTAAAATCTCGTTGCTGAGGCTGGCTTGAAGTTGAAGGTTCTGTGCCGACCCTGGTTGCATCAAAATTCAAATCCATTCTACATTCAAGAGGTCCAGGGTTCCCGTTTAATACATTGAGTAATTTTTGATACAAGACTTCCACTTCTGTCGCATCCTGTAAATGAACAGTCCACCGCAAGGGAAATGCTTCGTCCGTAGTGGAGTCAACTTGAGAAAGAGTTCTTTCCGCCATGGCAGCTAAGCAAGGAATGAGGTGAGCTGCAGTCAGTTGTAACATTATCGAAAAGTAGAGGGGGAAATTTCAAGATCATTTAAAATTGGGTTTTAAAAAAGGAAGGAGTGGAGGGGAAAGTTCAAGGTCGTTCCAACATCAGTAGTGGAGTCAGCTTGGCTGATGGTGTTGTCCGCCATGGTTGCTTGTCGAACAAGGAATGACGGGTGATGTGATACTCATGCAGGAACATGGTGAAGTGGTGGGGGAAGTTTCAAGGTCATCCAAACGGAGTTTTAAAAAAAAAGGAAAACCTACAAAGTAACATTGAAACTTTCCAACTGATGGTGGCGGGCGTTTTCTTCTGCAACCTTGCCGACACATGTGACTATACCATATAGTATGAAAAGTACAACCATAATAAGGCCGAACAATAAAAGATAGCCGTTGACTATCATAATATTTTCTGAGTGGATCTGCTTTCTTCTTATCTCCCTCTCTTGCATCTTTTTCTCTAACTCGTGGATGAAGTCGCAGCATGCGTGAGGACATCTTTCATCTGTTGGTAGGTTTGCCATTGTTGATGTTGTCGGTTTGGCTGTTGAAGATGGAATGAGGTTTCTAATCGTGATGTGCCATGTACACCAATAGTGAAGTGGTGGGGGTAGCAAAGCAGTGGAGGGGGAAGTTTCAAGGTCATTCAAATTGTGTTTTAAAAAAACCTATCTTGTTACTGAGCTAATATGTCAGTAACAAGATAGGTGTTTTTGCTCTTTTACTTCTTTAATATAATGAAAAAATAAACATATTCTACAATGGTTAGAACAAGAAATACAACTGCTAGTCAGCTGAAGTAATCCAAGTTGTCCGGCTCGGTCTTCATGGACGTCGGTGAGGAAGCTGTCGATGAGTGTCCAGGCTCTTCCTTTGGCTGCCGGGTGTTCCGTATATTGCAAGCGTAGACTTGCACATTTATACGGTAGCCTCTTGCCACCATTAGCTGCAACTCCTTGTACAAATCGTTCAGCTCCTGTTGTGTTTTGATAGTCACCTCCTCATAGCTGGCACAGCTTACGTTGAGAGACATCCTGATGTTGCTAGGTTGGCTGCTGGAGTAGAAATGAAGCCAAGGCACAGCGCTTGGAGGTATATGAAAAAGTGGTGGGGGTGTTTGCATTCAAACAGGTTTGACTTGTAGCGTGGTGGGGGTAACTGTGAAATGCAAAGGTCAAAGGTCAAGGTCACCCGCGAAGTTTAAAAAAAAAATGCAACATATCAATATGTGACAAACTTCACATATTGATATGTTGCATTTTTTGTCTTTTGTTTTTTATGGTTTATTTATTTATAAAACGTTACAATAACATATTAACAACAGTAAAACTTAAATCTAACACTGCTGCTTGTCGGCGATGTGGATGGTCAACTCGGTGGAATTGCTACCCGTGCAACCGTGGGAAACCAGGTAGAGACAGCCGGGTTGGATGGAGCGCAGATCCTCGTTCTGGAGGAGATGGACGAACCGTTTCGGCAGGTAGACTTGGAACTTGGGCTCATCCCCCGGAGTGAATGGTGCTTCGCTAAGACTGCAGCAGATGGCCTCTCCAACTGTAGTCTCCATCTTCTTCATGGCGTGGATAATGTAGTGCTTCTCGTCTTTAAGTTCGGAACACTTCTTGACGGGTAGTATGGTAGATTTGGAGTGAGCATTGAACTGCTCAACCAAAGTTTGCAGGAACTGGTGAGATGCCATGGTCAAGTTATAGATCGTCTTCTTCGTCTTCTTGCTGGGAGATGTTGTCGTCTCGGAATCTCGAGTAATACTCATGCCAGGTCCCGGTCTGCTCCTCACTTATATAACCCCCGATACCCCCACCACTCCCCATTTCCCCACTTTGAAGGTAAGATGCGAGTTTATAGGCGTTTTTTAAAGCGCAATGTCTATCTTTTTCATGTTCTGGACTTTTAGTACAAATACAAACATTTTCCATCGTATACTTGTAGTTTTTATCCAAATCCACATCATTAACCGGAACATGAGTAAATCCTTCGATCCATCTTTTCTTTTCCAGCCCCTTTGTGTAAATATTGGTAAACTTGTCTGAAAAGTGATGCATAATGTGATACAAGTCCGTGTAACTTGTAAAACCATCATACCAATCGATATGATGGAAGTATTTTGAAATCCATCTGTTGGTAGTAGCGGCTTTACTGGTTAAAGATGAATAAGAACATGGTGGTTTAAATAAAAACGAATAAGGAACACTTGTATTGATGTCGAAAAACACAAGTTCTTTTATGATAAATCTATCATCATTACCCCGAAACGCTTGGAACTCAATTATACCAGGTTTGGACTTTACTTGTTCTTCTTCCTTGTCCATTGCGAAGATCACTCGTCTGCTCATGACGAAGTCCAAAGGTCAACTGATTTCCACACCACGGTAGGTACGACTTTTATACCCGGCCGTACAGTTGTTGGCGCGTTGGTGTATATTTAACGTGGGCACCGTCCCCGGTAGGCCTAACCCCACAAAGTGTTTGATATTGTTTTAAAAATTAACCATTGCTGTGTAGTTAATTGTCATTTAGGTTTCCATCTTTACATTTTCCTTGTTTTCATTTTCATCACTAACACTTGATTCTTCTCCTCCTTCTTCTTCCTCTTTTTCATGTTTTACTGATTTCTTATGTAGTTGAGCGTACTTTTCCAATTGTCTCCACATTTGTACTTCATGAGGAACCCTATTGAATATAGAAGTATCTACAGGTCCGTACAATATAGGTGCGTCCGGTTGTTTGTCCAAAGTGTCTTCCAGATAATCTTTAATAATTGAACTTGAAAACACCAGTTGTCTCAAGTATCTCGTTATTGGTTCAGTTGCACAAGTTAGAATAAAAAACTCTTCTCGATTAAGTTGAATCTTGTTATCATGTCTTGTTGTGTCTCTAAACCGCAACTGATGATCACCACGATGTTTAACAATATCGATTTCCACATTTGAATCCAAAAGGCCTACTCTTGTCTTTCTTCCAAACATGTTACTACTTAAATAGCATTCTAGCAGATGCAAGTGTTTCATAAACGATTCCCAAGCAGTGTCCGTAAACAAAATCATTTTGGGTCCATGAGTTAAAATTACAGTAGGGGAATAATCTGTAGATTTCATAACACCGATTAAAACACTTTTGTCCAAACTGGAAGAGATTGGGTAAAATATTCGCAAGAATACCTCACTTAATATGTTAGGAGAAATATTATCTTCAATATCCCTTTTCCTCTTGTGTGCATTCTTTCTTCTTTTACCTTTTTCCTCAACATTATTACTGGCGTGGAGTTGTCCGCAAGCGTTGTGTTCATCTCCCTCCGGTTGACCTTGAAGATCTAAAAAGTCGGATATCTCCTTCTCAATATCTACTACATTTTCTTGTGTACCACTAGGAGAAGCCATATTGAATAAGATGCTACCCATACAACAACAGGCAACAAACTGATAAGGAGCGAGCTGAACGCTCTGCTTTTATACTCGCGGAATGCATTGGAATGTAGGAAAACCGGTCTTTTACAATACATTTTTAACAATTCCAGTTAAAGGTGTGTATGTTACGATTTTATCATGTAGAATTAAACAGTATGCAGTTGTATTAGCCGATATAGGCGCGTTGAATTCCATTTCTATTTTTATATCTACACTTGATGATTTTACCGATTCATTTTGTTTAGAACAATCGATTACAACTATAGGGTAACCATCTAAGTATTTTTCTGGTGATAGTAAAGGTGCATTCGTTTTACCATAATATGAACTTTGGAATCTTGCATACATATCGTACAATATGCTGTACTTTTTATTAGCGAATGACACATTTAAATTATCGTATGGAAAAAATTGTGAATTTAAATAAACTTTAATATTTTTCAAGTTGCAATGATCAAATTGGCCTGCATGTTTGGTGATGGTGTCTCTTCTGCCTGTTTGTAAACCAAATATAATATACCTGGCTCGTTCCACATAATTAGATGTTTTAACTGTCCAAGTGTGTCGATCCGTAGTTGGCAAGCTGGGATGTTCATGAAATTCCCAACTTCTAAAAGGAATTACAATATCACGATCAGCCTTTAACTTTCTTAATAGTAGCATTCTATGCTCGTCAGCTAATTTTACATGTGGAACTCTCCATACAATTTTGTCTAATGTTAATTTCCATTCTAAAGTTGCATCTGTTGTACCGTCTGGAGCTTTAATAATATCTTTATCGTTTGAAGATCTCAACAAAACTAATTCTTGTTTAACGTTTAATATTATTTTCCTATAATCTTCAGCAAAACCAAGCAACAAACGTAACGGAATATGAAAATCAAAATTTCCATTTGTATCTGGAGTGATTGTGTCTTTTGCAGGTAAAACCCATCCTGCAGGTTGTATTAAATTGGTTTCATTAGGTGATATAGATGTTAATCCCTTTAAAGTTGTTGCAATACCTACTTTTTTAGTAGAATCAACTGTTACACCTGATATTTCATATCTAATTTCATCAAACAGGAAAGCCATGGGATTATTTATAAATGGAACTGTTGTACCAGTAGTAGTACCGTCCTTTTTAGTAACTTTTCCTTCAATATACAAGTAACTTTCACATGGTAGTGTGTAAATGTCTTGATTTTGTATGGGAATACGAATTTCATCGTTATTGTTTAATTTTGATGAAGTGTAAGGGTTGTGGGTGTGATATTCTTTTTCCCATAGGGTTTCGTCGAATGTTGGACCCTGAGCTATATCCAGTATATCCATTATCGGTTACTTTTAATCCAATTCTCTCTAAGAAACGAATGTTCTCGCGTGTTAACTCCTCCACAGCTGAAGAGCTACTAATGCGGATTCCCGTAGGTTGTTCGCTTTTAAATGTTAAACCCATGATTTTGTATTAAAGTGTTGATTTTAAATGTAATCTAACCGTAATAGGCTCTTCTCGGAAATCTATCAAGTTACCGTCTTGATCCAATACGTTCAACACGATGTCTGAAATGAAAGTGGTGTTCAAAGGTAGATATACCAGGTTTTGCGGCTTTTCAACAATTTTAAATCCAGGTGGTACACTGGGGTAAAAAGTATGTATTATATGAGTATTTGCTCCATCTCTGTAAGCTCCTTGTATAATGTTACAAGTTATGTCTATACTATTGACTTTTAATATTGTTACAGTTTGTTTACCGGAATGTGTTTTATTTGGTTCTAAAATTGCTCCATCTTTGGGAAATCCTAATAAATCACCAATTGAGTTTGGCTTAGTGAAATCTATATAATATTTTGAAGTAAGCTCAGCTTTCATTGTATCATTATTACCTTTTAGCGATATATTGTCTTTTCCCATTTTATTTTGCAAAAATTCATTAATATGATCAATTTCATAAGAACCTGTGGGTAAACTGCACTCTTCTAAGTCTGTTAACTTACCACTGGCATCTTTTCCTTTATAATAATGCAATAAGTTATTTTTACCTTCCGTAACATTGGGAATAGAGTTGTAAGTTGTAAAATCCAACAGTGCTGCCTCCCAAAATCTTCCTTTTTGCAAGCGTAACGCTGGAAAAAGGATACTTCGTAAAGTGGACGATTTTCCTGTTAATGATACCGTATAGGAAGACATCTCAATAGTGACTGATACTTTTAGCTAGGAATTCCAAACATAAATGGCCGCATATTGAAGTATTATCAGGTTGTTCTCTTTTATAGTTGTAATATATGTTTTTAGCAGATTTAAAGTAATGTTCAAGTTCTTTAGGTGGTGGCAAATTTCCAAAACTATCAAAATAATATACATTACTATTTAGTTTCTTATAACACACCCAATGGGTGCCGGACCCTTCAGTATTATCCAAATTTACGATTCCAGTCTCATTTTTCCATATTTTCTTTGGTAAACTGTCTTTCATAAATACTCCGCGGAAAAATGGTATTTTTAAACAGGAAATATATTTAAATAATTCAACATTAGTCAACGCTTTATGTGGTATAACCAATTGATTTCTTTTATTTAATATGCACGATACGGTCTTAGGTATAGACCAGCCCCGTTTTTTACCATTGACCATATTGTCGGTTTTTTATTATTTTTCCTCGGAGAACGTCTTTTTAGTCTAATATTACCACCATGTTTTCTCTTGGTTGATCCTTTTTTATTCTTACCCCTCCTTCTTCCACCTCCTACCGCTGTTTTAGCCTTCATACCTGCTGTTACCGCTAAAGCTGCTGCTTTTTCCGCAATACTAGCGTCACTAGACTTTACTCGTTGCCAAGCTATATTCGCTAGCTTTTTATCAGCGATTGACCTATTTTTTGAATCGGTAAACGTGGAATATGCGATATCGTGTTCTTTACAAGCCTGATCTAACTTATTTATGCCTGGATCACCTCTTTCCAGTCGTTTTTTTAATTTAGTTCCTGGTCCGCAATACTGATAACCTCCCGGTATGTGAAATTCGTATGGTAAAGCGTCTATTGCTCTGTTTACGATAGATCCTACTGGAATACGATTTAAAGCTTTACTTAACAGAGAAACCGCTGTGGACGTGATACCGCCTCCTTTCCGTATAGTGTCTCGATATGGACTGGTGTAATGAAACGCCATGATTGTCTTTTATATTTGAAAAGCGTAACCCATGTGTTACCTCTATGACAGGTTGCACATAAATGATGTAATATATGGTGTTATTTAGTTAAATATCAAAAGTACCCCAATCTGATGATCTAAACTTTTGTGTGTTATGATTAAAAAAATATTTATAAAGAATTTCTTGTTTAATCCATGTATTTCTCATTTTTTCGTCAATAGGTTTATGTTGTCCTGCTACAATATAATTATGCATATCAAATAATAAATTACCTATTACTTTAACAAGAAAATTAACAGTTACAGCGTTATCGGCATAATCAGGGTCTGCAACATTTGTTAATCGTTTGTTATCACAATTCCACCATTTTTTTCCAGTTGGCTCTAATTGTATTATCTGTTCATAAGTAACAGCATCACCAGGCTTTTCACCAATACCTAAATTTGTCAATAACTTTCCTTTACCATCCCAAACATAATTGTTTTCTTCAAGTAAAGTAAACTTTTTATTTCCTTGTACAAATACATCTCCTTGACGTGTTACTACTTGGTTTTGTTTCACAAAACCGGAGGTTTCTTGTTTTAAAGTTTCCTTCATTTGACCCACCGTTGCACCATCTGATGGTGCAAAACCATCTTTTACATTCGCTAAACAATTACCAAGACAGTCAATAACTCCTACATCACGTGTAATACAATGATCTTTGATGTATTTTAAATTTACAGCATCATTTTCATTTTTTGGATAACCTATATCGTTAATAACAAATTTATAAAAAGAAAACCCATCTTTTGTCTTTTCAGGTATTATAGAATGTAAATAGCGTCTATTTATGCTGTCTTTTTCATCTACAGGGTCTGCTACGTTGGATATACGCCGATTAACAGCATTATACGTTTTTCCATTAAATTTTAACGTATTCTTTAATTCCGATGATAAATAACCTCTGTTTATTGCATCAGCGTTTTGATTTGGCTTACCAACGTTGGAAATTCTATGATTACCCGCGTTATATGTGTTTTTATCTAATTTCAGTGTTGGTACTATCTCTTTTTTTAATACTTTTAAATTTATTGCATCATTTTCATCTGTGGGATCATTAATGTTTTTTAACCGTTTATTACTAATATCATAACCTCCATCAGGTGTTTGTGGTAATCCAACACCTCTTTTTAAAGTATTAAAGTAATATAATCCATCCGATGAATACCGTCCGAACTTGTCAACACTCATGGTGCAACTGAATAACATTCTAGAGTGTAACCCATTTTTATAATATTAGTCCCGATTTCTAACCCATATCAGTTTTTATACAAATTCTTAGTCTTCATCAGTTACATTTGCATCATTCCCGGGACATTTAAAATATTTTAAATCTGCACTAATTAATGATCTGTCTGCTTCATTTCTAAATACATGATTTTTATGAATAAATTCCTCACCAGACAATTTTCTAAATCCGCTAAATGAATTTGGATCTGCAATTAATATATTTTGATAATCATTTACATCCATTAATTTAAATCTTTTGGTATTATAAATAAACTCTTGATTTGCACTATCATATTGTAATGTTTGTCCTACAGTTGCAGCATCCTTTGGATCTGTTCCTTGTGCCAAATTACCTATTTTCTTATTTTTCGCATTGAAAGTACTACCTTTTGGTTTGTCTAATATTAAAGATTGTTTTACTACAACACAATCGTAATCATCGATACCTGGAAATATGTCAATTATTCTTCTATTTGTACCCAACCAACTTCTATGATAATTGTTTGGATTAGTATGTAAAACTTGTGATAAAATCGGAACATCATGAGCATCTGTAGCTAAATGCGCATTTGATAATTTCATGTCTTTGCAATCCCAAACATTATTTTTTTGTTCAAGTAAAATAAACTTTTCATTTCCTTGTACAAACACATCACCCGACCGTGATACTACTTGATCCTGTTTTACAAATCCAGATGTTTCTTGCTTTAAAGTTTCCTTCATTTGACCCACTGTTGCACCATCTGATGGTGCCGAACCATCTTTAACATTCGCTAAACAATTACCTAGACAATCAATAACTCCTACATCATGTGTAATACAATGATCTTTTATATATTTTAAATTTACAGCATCATTTTCATTTTTCGGATAACCTATATCGTTAATAACAAATTTATAAAAAGAAAAACCATCTTTTGTCTTTTCAGGTATTAATGAATGTAAATAGCGTCTATTTACGCTGTCTTTTGCATCTTTAGGGTCATCTACGTTGGATATACGTTTATTTTCAGCAGTATACGTTTTTCCATTGAATTTTAACGTATTTTTTAATTCTGATGATAAATAACCTTTGTTTATTGCATCAGCGTTTTGATTTGGCTTACCAACATTGACAATTCTATGATTACCTGCGTCATATGTGTTTTTCTGTAGTCTTAATGTTGGTGATATCTTTTCTTTTAATACTTTTAAATTTATTGCATCGTTTTCATCTGTGGGATCTTTTATGTTTTTTAACCTTTTATTAGTTATATCATAATCCCCATCAGGTGTTTGTGGTAAACCAGCTCCTCTTTTTAAATTATTTGCGTAATATAACCCATCCGAGGAGTAACGTCCGAACTTGTCGACACTCATGGTGCAACTGAATAGTAATCTAGTGAGTAACGCATTTTTTATGAGATTACCCCACGGTTTCGGAGTTCATCCACTAAAGCCACCCATTCGTTTTCCAATCCAGTATGACCCGCTTCTTTAGCTTCATGTATTAGTTTCATTCTATCCACCAATTTATTGATATTATTGTAATAAATCACATTTGTGTTATATAGTTTCTTCATTAAACCTGTACCTGTAACAGATTTGTTTCTTTTTCTTGGTTCTGGAGCACTTATATCCAAAGTGGATGACACAAACCTTCGTTTTACAGGTTTTCTTGGCATTATCGGCATTGGTTGTCTTCTCGTTGTTGGTATTAACTTGGATACAAATACTCTATATTTTAAAGACCTAGATCTAAAAACTGGTTGGTCAGCTAAATATTTTCTCCTGTATGCATTGGTGTGTTCCAAAATCTGTTTATATGCTTCCATGTCTTCTTCTTTAACTAACAATTCTAAAGGCTTTTTTTCAAATAATAATTCAAATAATCCTCTTGTGCCCTTATATCTTTGATTACCAACAATAATATTATCATTTTCATCAATGTTTACCGGGCTATTACCAACCATTAAACCTTCTTCTGTTAATCTTACTCCATAACTATGGTAGTTTTTATTAGGATTTATTCCAGCTAACATTTTTATCATGTATTTCCTTCCTAAAGGTCCTTTGTTATGAATGTTTTCACCCAACAAGCTTATGTTTGACGGACCTTCCCTTGCTTCTTCTTCTTTTTCCTCTTCACTAGCAGTTGATACATCTTCATGTCCTCTTTTAGCTTTTACTTCATATAATTCTCTTATACCACTATAGTCTGGTGATTCTAGCTCTCTTTCAGGTTCTCCGCCGGTAAAACCACTATATGTAGAGGATTCCAGGTCTTCATCACTAAAATCTTCTGATTTTACATTTTCTCTTTCAAACTTTGTAATAGGTGCAATTGCATCTCCTTCCAAAACAGGTTTAGCAAATTTTTTGTTTAATTGTTTCAAGGGTTCAGTAATAGGTTTAAAAGTAGATTCAAGAAATTTCTCCCTTTCGCTAATACCTAATTTTAATGCTCTGTTTTTATCTCGAATAGAATCACTAAGTGATTTTATTTCCTTTATTAACTTTTCTTGGTTAACCATGTTTGTAGCAAGACGTGTTGTACAACAATGAATGTTTTACATCATGATCAGTGTATTAGTATAAATTTATCAAATCCTATCCTGTATCGACCATTGTTTAGCGGTTGTTCCTTCATAATTGTTAAAAACCCATATTTTTCAGCCCAAGCCTTTCCACACAACTCTTTAAATCGTTCAAATGGCATATCCGCACTTACATGGTCATAATATATGTGTTTTAGGTTGGTTTCATCCTGTTTAAATACAATTAACATGTTTGCATTGTCTCTAATGAGCTGTTTCGGTATTTTGCTGTAAGTTTGACCAATATAAATGCTATCTATGTTGTTATGTCGACCCATGGCGAAGTAATTTCTTATTGTATTTTGATTTTCACAAGATACGTCGTCAAATATGAATACTGAGAATGGTTTAGCCTCTTGCGGTTGCATGACACTCTCGCTCGCGTTGAATTTAAAATATTTAACTTCAGGCACATTATTGAGTATTTGTTCCAATAACTGA
Source organism: Neoaliturus tenellus (assembly GCA_030545055.2). Lineage (NCBI taxonomy): Eukaryota > Metazoa > Arthropoda > Insecta > Hemiptera > Cicadellidae > Neoaliturus > Neoaliturus tenellus. The sequence goes on from JAQYXR010000174.1 coordinate 64,978, forward strand.
TATTTTGGTTGTTGTAGTGACTTTGAAAATACATATAAATTATTAAAACGTAAGCCTTTAGGGTTTGTAATCAAATTGAATACTACATTTGTTTTTCCACAATTGGAAGGACCGGTAACCAGACAACGCACCGTGTTTGGTAACAAAACACCGTGTTTCCCAGTATTGAATTGAGAACCATCCACTGTGAGTTCATCTATATTATTAATAGTAAAATTGTCTTTTTGCGGTATTATCTCCATCCTTTGTAATGGTTCAACCCAAAATGATGCTTTATCATTATATTAGATCCTTTTTAGGTATCCAAGAATCTTCCGTTTTATTAAATCCTAACCATCGTACTTTAACCTTATCTTTTTTGCGTTGCAACACCTTTTCTACTAGATATACATCACCTACTGTTGATTTTAACATTTCATGTCCATAAAAACCTCCTTCAAGCAATTGTCCTTTATTATCTTTTAAAATGTAAGTTTCTGGTACTGTAGGTTGCACCTTAAATACGGTAAATACCTCATTTGTCCAGTTTGGAAGATATCTTTTACTGAATACACCTTTGTATTTGCTTATTCGCACTTTATCACCAACATTAAACCTTTTAGGCTTTAGTTTTTCAACTCTTGGTTTAGTATTCAGTTTTATACGTTTTAATACAAGTTTTTCATTTTTATTAGTCACCTGGCTTGGTTTCATACCGATAGTTCTATGAAACTTGTTATTGTAATCGCTTATAAGTTTTGGTAACATATCAATCCATACGTGCGATCCTCTGTTAGAAAACATCTTATACATCGCACCTTTTAAAGTTCTGTTGAATCTTTCAATTATTGATGCTTTTACCTCTGAATTGGTTGAGTAATGGTTAATGTTGTGTTTTTTCATTAAATTTGCAAATTCCTTATTAAAATATTCTTTTCCATCATCAGTTTGTAAATGTTTTATAGTATGTTTGTCTCTTTGTATAGCTGTTTCCATTGCTTTTGTAACACTTTTGCCACTTTTATCTTTTAGTGGTAAAGCATCTGCCATTTTTGAAAAACAATTAATAATAGTCAATATGTATTTAAATCCTCTATTTTGTTTACTATAAGGAATCATTTCGATTAAATCCGCTTGATATAAATCATTTATTCCTTTTATCACTGTATTTCTTCGTGGAAACTTTCTTCTTGCAGGTTTATGAAGTTCGTTGACAATTTCTTGCTTCAAGTTCTTCATATTGCAGGTTTGAATGTTTCATGTATCACATGTATAATCACAATGAATGTTGTCTTAAATATTCACATCATTTATATAGGTCAAGGTCATCCAAACTTGTGTAAAAAAATGGGGAACACGGCGTTTGACTTGCCGTGTTCCCCATTTTTTTACGGAAGGAGAAAGGAATAAGGTCGAAGTTGTAGAAGGACGAAGAATAGGTTACTAGTCGATAGGGTTTAGAGAGTAGTGGCCAAAAGGAAGAGTGTGAATTTTATCCGGCATAATATGCCTTTTATCATCTCGAGCTGATAGTGCTCTTTTAACTTCAGTGACACTGTAGACCTCATGTTTAAAGCTTCTGATAGTGTTGAACGTTGCAGACATTGTAGAATCTTCAAACAAGCAGGTCTTGTAATGGTCAAACGTCACATGTTTCTTCAAGTACGATGTTTTGACTCCTTTTGCTTTCTTGACTGTCGGTGTGTTGTTCTCGTTGTACATTTTAAATGAATACAATTTTGCCATCAGTGCCACTATTTCTTCTAAAGGCATTCCATTTGCTTCATCTTTAAATTTTCCGATTACTTTTTTATTCTTTTCATTGTAATTTGGATGGTTCTTCGGATAGTCAGAGAAGTCAAAATCGTCTTTGTATGGGAAACTCCTTAGGTCTTCATACATGTCCAAAGTCTTTATCCAGTAGATAAACGCGTCCGTATCCATGTATGCGACTCCAATGTTTTCCCTTCCGTAGTGTTTAACCATTTTGTTATAATGGAAATCATACATCAGGGTTTTACTTATGTCCAAAATCGACATACCTATGTATAACGGACGGTCCATGACTATTGTTGTTTTCTTCATACTGACAGCGACTAGATTTTCGTTTATAATCATGGATGTTCCGAAATTTGGTTTTTGCACTAATTTTTCCAATTTCCTAGGATCACTCACTAATTTTACATTTTTGTGTTTTCTTTTGTTCTCCAAGGTCTTCCCAAAGATGGCGTTGTTCATTAATTTATAAATGTCCTTTTCAAATGCCGTTGTCGCTGCAGCTCTTCTTGTAGTGTTGGAATCAATATATGGTTTCAACCAACAAGACTGGGTGAATTCAATTGCTCTATGAATTCTCACTACACGTAGACCCAATTCAAGAGCTTGTTGAACTACCCAGTAGTGAGCCACATACCGATCTTTATTCTCCAACGTCATCATCAATTTTGGCCATCTTCCTGTCGGTGAAACTTCAGTCTTGGCTAGGAGAGGCAAGTCGTAGTGATGGTCATGAAGGTGCTCCGGATATTCGAAATCACAGTCCAAAATATAGCCTTTTGGACCATTCTTTGGAATCTGTGAGATGTCACCGATGGTGGCCGGGTCGATCCATTTGAAGTCAGCGTAGGGAAGCGGATTTGACATTGCCCAACCATAAAGGTTGTTTGCGTCAAAGTAGCCAAGGTAGACCGATGGTTGTCTCTCGTCGAAGCCTGGGATGTACTTGTTGTTAGCTTTGACATGACGTGTTACAGCTTGTGTCAAACCGCCCCGTACACCAGATTCTATCATGAGCACCATATCAATATCTGTTAGAAGTTCCAATCGACAGTTGGTTGACTTTAGCATAGCTTGCCATGCTAATCCTGGAGATGTGTACGAGTGTAGAGGGTCCAGTCCATAGGCGGAGAAGCAGGTGTTTCGAAATTCTTCCATCACATCGCACAGCAGAGTTACGTCCAATTTTATGTAAAAGTCGGAATATTCCCCTAAGGTTTGAATGTTTAGTTGGTTCCAAACATTACAAGCATGATTGTAGTCTTCAACGGTGATTGCACTTTCATTTAACTTGCTATTGAAGGCTTCAATCGGTGGCAGACTGGTTTCTTCAAATTTTTCTGCAGAAGTTATGTAATCATAGGGGAACACTCCTTTACGCATTACTAAGTCCAATTTATCTTCATGTACAATTTTGCTGGTTTCTTTTAGATCTTCTCTTCTTAGGTTCTCAGACAATTTGGCTAAACTAGTTGACATAAATCTATAAGAGTCTACGAAGCGAAGTTTAATTTTACCTACTGTTTTTGAGAAACTGATGTACTTCTCCAATGTTTCAGCTAATACTTCGATTCTTCCATCATCCCGTCCTAACTCTGGGATAATGAAGTGGGAGTCATAGCCGCTAAGATTGTGTATCACGACAGGGATAAAGTTTGGCAGTTTGTAATTTATATTGCATGAATTACAAGCAGCTCCTCTGTATAACCCTGTCAGGTGATCGTGATCTCTTACTTTTTGATTTTCTTCACTGAAGCTCTTCTTGCATAAATAACATCTTGTTGCCAAATTGTATTCTTCTTGTTGATTTTGATTCAAAGGTTCCATAGGTAAAACATTACCGTATAAGCGTTGCACCTTTTCAGCAATGTCATACAACTGGTCTACGAAATGCTTAGCGGCTTCTTCCCCACGGTAGAGTATCGGAGTGGATGTTAAACCATAGTCTTGCAACTGTTCTTCAGGCAAAGTTGATTTCACCAATAAGCAAAAACTGTTAGGTTGATGCAATTGATATTTGGTTCTTCTAGTCACCTCACCATCCGGAAGCTCCTGTGGTACTAACGTGGATTCGAAATCTGCGTAGACAGCTACTGGAATCCGATATTGGTGAACTGTTTTGTTGAATTTGATGAACGCTCGAGATGGCGGCGGCAGACTAATCTTCACTTCATAGTTGTCATTACAAAGTCTTTGGTGTTCCTTCAACCAGTCCGATCCTCCATGTTTTAAATCTTTATTTGTAAAACAAAAGCATCTCTTACACACTGTCACTCTAATCTTCTTTTTGGTTAATTGTCGTGCAACCAAAGCTTCAAAATCTTTTATCCACACATAATGTGAAATTTCACCTTTAGTTATCAATAATAAATCAGTATGGTTTCTTTGCTTCACTTTTCCAACTCGTAGTGGATACACATTGTTCGAATCATCTAAGCCGAACACGTTAACAGAAACACCTGGATTTTGTTTCTCAAATTTTGCAATTTGATTAAGACTCACAGGATACGACATTCCTCGGAAGTTGTAGCGGTGTTCGTTTTCATAATATTCCCTACCAACTCTACAAGGATTATGTTTTACATACTTAGTTAGCATCGCATACTTAAAACATTCATTATCCCCGTTTGTAACATTTCTGCAAGAGTTGGTGTCTTTAATTTTCTTTGGTAGAGGGATAAAGCTGCTACCCCTCATACCATATCCATGCTTGTGAACCCTCACATCCATACCTTCGATCGATGATAGCGTCCAGCCAGATCCTCTTCCTTCATGTTCTTGGAGTTTCATTAGCAGTTCATTCAAACATTCTTCTAGAATTTCATTGATATCAGATGTGGTTGTAAGGGTTCGGTTTTTAGCAATGAATGCTCTTGGTGAGTTTTCACCATCGGTATTAGTAAACATAGCCTCCAACACCAATCCAAATTTAATAAAGTTCAATCTTGCCAATTCTTCCATCAATGTTTTTACAACTAAATTTTTAGCTTGGGTTATAAAGTTTTCCAATTCCAATTGCACATTATTAATTTTGAAATGAGTTACAACTGGTCCTGGCAAGGCTGTGGTGCGCAGTTGTCTTATATCTTCCACTTCTTCTGTATCCTCTTCTTCCATATCCTCTTCTTGGGTACGCAGTTGTTTTACATCTTCCACTTTTTTTTCTTCCATTTCCTTTTCAATAAATCCTCCAGATGTAGATGGTCCAGCTCCGGCAAATTGAATAACACTTGGTCTTCTTCTTTGCATTAACTGTAAATAGCTAGCCCAGTCCTCCTGCTTCTGGGGTTTTTCCATAAACCGATCAATCGCATCCAAGTCTTCTTCACTTACTACAATCTCTTCTTTTCTGTCCTCTTCACGATGCAATTCTCGGTGTAACTGTAGATAGCTATCGCAGTCGTCCATCTGCTTCTGGTAGTTTTCCAATAACCGATCAAACGCATCCAAGTCTTCTTCACTTACAACAATCTCTTCTTTTCTGTTCTCTTCATGATGCAATTCTCGGTGTAAAACAAAGATATCTTCATCTTGGAAAAACTCACCACAAATATCGCAAAGAGCCATTTTTTTACAGTTTGGCTTTGAGTGTGCACTCGGTGAATGTCCACGCAATAATGAGCAGCGCGCTCAACCGGGTCCCTTTATACCCGAGGTTGAAGGGTGGGGGAAGGTGACGTCATATACATCCAGTTTATCAATCATGTAGTAGATTTGGCTTTTAAACACCCATTTTCAATTTATTCTTCAACAGGTTTGATAAACCAATGATCTTTGGTCTAAATCCACTACTTTGTACAAATTTTTTTGTTTGGGCACTTCTCGTCCGGAGCAAAAAACTTTTTGGTCAAGGTCAAAATTTTTTCTCAAAAAAAGTTTGGGGGGGTGGGGGAGGGGGTGGGGGAGGGGGTGGGGGAGGGGGTGGGGGAGGGGGTGGGGGAGGGGTGGGGGAGGGGGTGGGGGAGGGGGTGGGGGAGGGGGTGGGGGAGGGGGTGGGGGAGGGGGGGGTCATTACTGTATTTAGGTCAAGGTCACGAAAAAACTTTAAAAAAATTAAGCCCCACCTGGGGCACTTGGGTTGTCATCGCTGTAGCCTCCGAAGAGACCCAACTATGACAACAAGGCAACATCCAATGTCGTGTTCCCTTCGCCACGCAAGACTTGTAAACATTTACTGCATTGTCTTTTCAATAGCTAACAAAACATTTACTTAATTTTGAGAGAGGTTGAGGACAGCCCTAGTGGCTTACGCCCTTGGTCCGAGTGCAGAGGCCACCGCAAATTGGCTACAGCTGTGGTCTGCATGTCAGCATACAAACGGACCGAGTCCCAAACCCAGCCGCAATATTGCATGCCTGAGAGGACCCATGCTAAAATTGGTTTAAAATTGTTTTACACGGGGGTCTACTCCCGTACCCTACCTTTACTATTTAACTTTATCAATGCAGTAAATTTTTATAAATCTTTGTGGGTCAAGGCCACACGGACATTAAAAAAATTTCGGCCCCCGTACATCCATGGCGAACCACGAATGTTCGGGGGCCTTGGGGACTAAAAACACAAATAGCTAACAAAGATTCATTTACATAATTTTGAGTTTCCAGAAGGGAAACAAGAGGTTGAGGACAGCCCTAGTGGCTTACGCCCTCGGTCCGAGTGCAGAGGCCACCGCAAATTGGCCACAGCTGTGGTCTGCATGTCAGCATACAAACGGACCGAGTCCCAAACCCAGCCGCAATATTGCATGCCTGAGAGGACTCATGCTAACGTTGGTATAAAATGCTTTTACACGGGGGCCTACTCCCGTTCCCTGATTTTACAATTTACTTTGAGCATTGAAAAAGCTCAAGGGGGGATTGCTAAAACAAGCGTATACACTTTAGAAACATATAACACACTTACAACACACAATTGAGCTCAACGTAGTCAATGCTGGAACAAGCACATACACATTAAACACATATAACAAACAAGACACAAAGGATAAAAGACACAGGAGACATAGGGTACAAGTAAAACACTCTCATATAAAACAATTCCCAATACCCAAACGCAAGCGCAATATCTTACAACTAATACAAGTCTTAAAGTTAGAGTAGACTTCGCTAAACACTGAAGGCGCCATTCAATGTTTAGTGATGCCTATGGCGGTCCGTCCCGGTCGTTCACGTTCAACGCGCGGGAGCGGACTGCGAGCCGGCTCTGGCTGGACCCCCTTATATCCCCGCCGGGGCTGCCACGCCCAGGATATCAGGGGTGGGGGAGGGGGTGGGGGTGGGGGTGGGGGTGGGGGTGGGGGTGGGGGTGGGGGGGGGTTCGCACTTTTTGTCGGGGGGGGGGGGGTTCGCACTTTTTGTCGGGGGGGGGGGGGGTTCGCACTTTTTGTCGGGGGGGGAGGGGTTCGCACTTTTTGTCGGGGGGGGGGGGGTCAGGTAAGTTAAGTGGGTCAAGGTCACCCACAACACTTGTACTCTAAGTGTTGGCTATACCCCCACCACAACTGGGTCCCTAGGCTGCACAACACCGCTTCGCCAGTATGTCTCCGGCTTCCATGCGGTGCGTCTCGCTGTTCTCTAGCTCTCTATATGTAAGTAATTTTACAAGTTCTGAATGTAGGTCACTACACTTTGACTCTGGGACGATATCGACTTGTAGTGTTTCAGTGTTTTGACTCAAGGTCATCACACTTTAACTCTAGCACATCGGTTATCATACCAGAGGTGCTCAATAACCTAACTTGTAATGTTTAGGGTGGCGTTTGCACGCCACGTGGTATCGCCATGAGTGTCCAGTCCAAGTTTTAAGTTAAATTAATTTTACTGTAATCTTTTCCATTTCTGCTTCGTTTTGCCAAAGTATAAGGTGTCGCTTAATAAAGTGGTATTTCTCTAAAGTTATAGGAGATTGCAAGGATACACTTAGTTTATTTAGGAGACTCTTCATCTTGGAGTTTAACACAATTTCCACTTTGACTTTGCTTCCTCGGCTCTCACAGCCTAAGCTGTACAGAAATGTTTCTTCTAGTGCCAACTCGGGCCAAGAGAACAGTGTGTTGACTGTAGGACAGCTCATGGTGAAGTGATGCGAAACTCCAGCGTACCACCTCACCTTCCCCCGCCACTGTGACCTTCCCCCACTCCTGCTGTTTCCCCCACCTCTTTTCCCTTGACTCATGCGCTACAAGCAGTCTCTCAGTATTGTGCGGACTTTTGTGAGGGGAAGCCATGTCGCGGGACGCTTTAGGTAAGAAACTTAGCCGTGTTAAGACTTTATTAGTTGCTCACTGTCCACCACTGAAAGTTAAGAGAGTTTCAACTTTAGCTAAGTGGCGCAAACTGTTGCGCGGACACCCTAAGTTTTATACAAAACAGACTAATGTCAGTTTTACTGATGAGGATTTGTTTAAAATATTGGATGAAATGACTTTTCCTTGCAAAATTCAGTTAGTTACTCCCATTCCTGACAGTTTAGAGTCTTAGTCTCTCAAGCCAATATACCTAGCATACACAGAGCCTGACAGTCAGTCACTCGGTGGCTGTCGTGGGGTGCGCATCGGTGTCGGCGCTCCGTTGTTAAGTTTTTAAGGTCACAGTAATATGAAATTGGGGGTGTTGTGCTAGTTCAAGGTCACCTGAGGGATTACCGATTGCCCATTTAGGCAGAGTCATGTCAGAAACTCGGGTTTAACTTGGCACTTTTGCCGTTTCTCGTCGAAAATTCGCTCCAAGTGGTCAAGGTCACGGGGACTCTGACTGAAACTCGGAGCGTAGTGCGAGAAACGGCAAAAGTGCCAAAAAATTTTAAGTTTCTGCGTGACCTTGACCTTAGTGGCGTCGGTGACGTCGTTTTGATGACGTAAGGGGTGATGACGTCATCAGCACGTCATTTCTGTGACGTCATGGGTGTGACGTCATCGAATTGGCGTCATTAGTGATGACGTCATCGATTGCGTCATCGATGACGTCATCGATGACGTCATCGGTGAGGTCATTGACCTCGATGACGTCATCCCTCAGGTGACCTTGAAGTGAGCCAGCAGCCCCCTTTTTCCACTACTACTCTTCTAAACAAACATTCTACCATGCATTGGACACAAAATAAAAAGTATGAGTTTATTGTGTAAAACACATTACGTTTTCGTATGGAAATTTTAACATTAGAAGATCTTTGCAATTCGTTTCCTCGCACCCCTATTGGCGCTCTTGTTTGTGGTTTTAAATAATTCAATACCACATTTTATGTGAGTTAGTGTCTTATCTCAGGTTGACAATTTTCAACTTCCTTTCTGACTTTTCATCTAGATAAAAAACATGGTGCATTTTGTTTGCAAAAAGAAGTGGAGCACAAACGTCTACAACACTTAAAAATATATTTACACATCTAATGCATATAAGGTACGGTAAATATATATGGAAAGTTTGAAATGGCAATTGTTTTCAACTGGACACCCCGAAGCGTTCAATAGTCAATGGTGCGGCGCTCCCGTCTCCCGAGCGTTTTGGAGTTCTGGAGTGAGAAGCAGGTGCCAGCCGCGGACGGTCCGTTACGGCGGCGGTGGAGGTGGTCAGCACTGCAGTGAAGCCTCAGTCCCAGTCGTGCAGTCGTGCCCGTGCCGCAGACGTGCAGTGCCGCAGTGTCCGTGGTCGTGTCGTGTCTGTCGTGTCGCATGTGTGCTCAGTGACGATGCGCTGGCAACTCGTCCTGCCGCTCCTGCTGGGTAAGCGAGAACCAACAAATATTCTTGTGGTGTCCCCCAAGGGAAGGTCTTAGGGCCGAATTTTTTATGTAATATTTATTTTATTTAGTTTTGAGTTAAAATTGTACCATTGCTTGACTGTAAGCTAGGATGTATGTTTATTTTACAACTCTTGAAGCGACAGTTTGAAAAATAAAACAATGTGATAGTGTTCATAATAATAAAGAGCATGATGGTTACAACTCGTAAAAACTAATGTTAGGGCGTTTCCAAATTATTATTCTGTACTTCTTACAATAGTTAAAACAAGATAAAAAAAACTTTACGCTGTAATAATTTGAAAACTATATTATGCATCAGAAATATAAAAAAATCAACTGATAATATAAATTATAGTGTAGAAAATTAAGGTATAATTACACTTTTAAAACATCATACAAGTTATGTGTATACAAACAATATATGATAATAAGTCACATATATAAATAAATACATGTCAACTTCAAATATTAATTTCTTACATAATTATCAACATTTTGGAACTACGCACGATTAGACTACGAAGAATAAACGGTATCAGTTAACTGACACATACTTTCTCCCAACAATATAAAAAAGATGTTAAAAGCTTCAAACATTAATGTCTTGATGACTCAGTCGGATAGCTACCGGCTCAGCAGCGCTCGTTTGACCCTACGCGCGTTTGTGACTTTTAACAACGTACTGCGTTTACCGCTAAACGAAAAATTGAATTTTCAAAAAAAAATGCAAAAAAATGCAATAATTTAAAATACTAGATTATTTAGTTTTTTGAGCTTGATTTAATGGTGATAAGTAAAATTTGTTTCAAAACAACTGCTATTTTGAAAATCCAAAAAATTGATTTTTGAAACAATTTTCATTCTATAACTTTTGAACGTGAATTTGCTCGGAGATGCGGGTGGTGTCATTTTATTCACCATTTTAAGCTTAATAAACCACAATATTTTAATCAAAATCGTTAGAGCCGTTTTTGAGAAATTTTGATTTTTGACGATTTTTGAGGGTTTTTGGGAATAAAATACCCTTAAAAATCAAAAATTCAAAAAAATGAAAAAAACGCCTGGAATTATCGTGGATTTGGACCTATGTACCAAATTTCATTAAAATCGGACCATTAGGGAATTCTCTAGCTCTGTTTACATCCTGACACACACACACACACACACACACACACACACACACACACACACACACACACACACACACACACACACACACACACACACACACACACACACACACACAGACAGACAGACAGACATCACTCCGAAAACCACTTTTTTGGACTCAGGGGGAACCAAAATGGATAAATCCACCAACAACTCAAATTCGAAAATTTTGACGAAAACAATACTTTCTCCATATACTATGGTATAGAGGGAGAAAGTAAAAATCCACCAACAACTCAAATTCAAAAATTTTGACGAAAACAATACTTTCTCCATATACTATGGTATAGAGGGAGAAAGTAAAAAATGAAAAAAACGTTATGCTGCAATAGTTTGAAAACAAGCCTACATTACAAAAAAATTCATATGTTACGTTATCAAAAATTGTGAAATGCTCTTAAAACACCATACGTGCGTATATGAAATAAGTATACACTTATACAATAATATAGTATAACCTCAAATATATTCTTACATGCTCATCAACATTTTAGAACTATGCGCAATTAGAATTAGAAGAAAAAGGCACTTGCAGTTTTCAAATCAACTAATATGAGTAATGAGACCGTTTAGACAACTAGTGTTTTTTTATCCTCTGTCCAAAAATAATCTCTTTCATTTGTATAAATGAGCATTCCTTCTTTCCTTAAATTTTATTCTTTCTTTTATAGTTTATTTTTTGTAAACGGAACTCCTTCTTTTTTTTACATATTTTTACTCGAAAATTCGTCTAGTTCACAGTTCTTTTGCCTCTGAATAACAGGTCACTTAAATTTAAAAGCTATTGTTTAATGCTATAAAACGAAAGGTTAATAATTTATAAACATTGATGAATAGCGATGTATGTTGCATCCTTAACAGATTAGGCCTATATACAAATATTCACTTTCCCTTGAAATATTTCATCAAAACGTACTTATCTAGTTTTATAAAATCTATCTGTATCCAACCAACGTTAAAGTCTCCGTGAAAAATGTAGGCTTATGATGATCGTTTTAATTTCAATACATAATTTAGATCTGTGGTGTGATTTTCACTTTTACCATCACTCCTTTCTAAGTTTTATAACATATTTTAAAACTATAAATAAAGTGAGTTATTCAGTAAATTTAAAAATACCTACTGCACACTGTTTGAAAAAGCAACTCTGGTAAAGATTGTTGCCATTATAAGTTTAATGAAAGAAAGGGAAATGGACGACAATTAAAATAAGTGACACGGTTTAAAAGTTCATAATTACCGTGGGTTCAGACAAAACACGACTCCGTGCGATGTGTCATCACATCTTGATGATGTGACATGAGCATCTCCGAGACCCGGCCGTCGGCGTGAGCGTCCATTATATCGGGACACCCTGTAATTTGGCCGTGCCCGGCGTGACCCCGTGTTTACACTGGGTCCAGAGGTTTAACACCGATTACAAGGTAAATTCGTCTCGGGAATTTTGGAGATTTATGGCGTTTTCTACGTAGTTTATAGGGGATTGAGGCACGTATAAAATGATTGCAGTTGATAAGTCCATAGAGTTTTACGATAAATATCTGGGTTATTAAGATCCATACTTATTTCACATTCATTATGGTTTCGTTCACTGCTTATAAACTTTTAACTGTAATGAGACGAAGTGACATGTAGAAGGTTTTCTACATCAAATCCCAGTCTTCCCGAATACGATTTTTATCATCTATAAATATTTTTTACACCGAAGTGTAATTAAAACCACTAGCATTATTTTAAGTTTGAAAACGAAGTAATAAGTATTAGATGGTCCAGAAATTATGAAAGTTATAAATTATTTGCTTTTTAGGCACATATCTGTGGGCCATTAATGAAAGCTTTCTTCCATCAGAAACCCGATTATGCAAGTGTGAAATGTATAATAGCTATCTCCTTGATGTAAACACCAATTTAACACATTTGTAATTTAAATATAAATCTAAATTACTGGATACTAATTGTATTTGATGCAATGATTTTATTGTGAACGTCTTTTGGCCACGAGTGCCATGGAACACTTTGTTGGAACACTTATTTGTTTAGCTCGTGTTTTTATACAAGCAGTAAACTTAAAATTTGGAACATATATGAGCAAAAATAACCTGGCTGGTATATCTTTATTCTGCGGTCCTAGAGTATACCTATGCCTTTTTTACATTTTTTAGTTGTATTTTATAACAAAGATTATAAATATACTCCCAAGAAAAAGTGAGAAAATATAACATCCTAAAAGAAACGTAATTTATTCTATCTTATTAAAAGAGCCTGCCCTATTAAAATAACAGTAGACCTCAGAATTTCAAACAAAATATTTCTTACTTTCTATTTAAAAAAAATTAATGTGACACATGGGTTCGATGTTTTTCCATAGTGAATAAATTTTCATACTGAAAAGATATTCTAATATAAAATTTGAGGATATAAAACTAATAGTATAGTGAAGTCTTGCTCTACTATTTGTACGCGTGACCTGTTTTGTGTTTTTATTTGATTTGTAGAAAAAAAGAAAAAAAAACTGTCTCATAAATACAGGACTTGAAAATGGCAGCAATACTTTCATAGCCTGCCTGCATTACTTTTTACTGCATTATTTTCAATTACTAAAATGCTAGGAAAAAGCCTGAGTCATCAACCCAGACTGTACAGTCGCCGCTGAGGGCTAAACTGTCATATAAATAGTCATAAAATCCATTACAGGACATAAGAATGTCCTAGTTATCTGCTTGCGACGTCCATGGCTAAACCTGCTAAGTATTTTAGTGCTCGCAACTATTTATTTTCCTTTTATTTTTTCCTTGGTTTTATTTGACTGATTTTCTCCTGGTCCATTTCACACCTAATCTGCTTCACGGCTCACAGTTTGGGACTCACCAGGTTAGGCGGTCTCGTATTATAGCCTATATTAAAAAAAATACAATCAAATAATTCCGTTTGATTTAATTGTCGTTCTCGCCCTCAATACCACACTCTTTTGAGGTTATGCACATAAATAAACTAAAATATGAATTATACAGAAACAAGCAACTGATTTGCGAATTACATAAGTTCTTTAATAACTCTACTTTTTTCAAATGCTATATCACTATCACTACTTTGAGACAGGGACCTCACATAGTGGGTATTTTAACCTGAATATGAATGAGAGATGAATGTAGGATGATTGTGGCGCGATCTTGTAGTCTTGTTACTGACTAAGGCCAACATTCTCCTAAGACAGGACTGTTAATTAATAGCCCAACAGCCAATGGTATCTAGGGACCTATACAGTTTAACGTGGGATCCGAACCACGGTTTCGACCTCATATGTACGAATTGGTCTAATTATGAGGAGGGTCTTTATGGATGAACTAGTATTCACTAGTGCGGACGTTAATTCCCACTAGGGATATCGCATCCACGAGCCATAACTATCCACAATTCGTGACCTCCAAGTTGCTGGATTACAGGACTGAGCTCTCATTGGTGTAGAACCAATAATGGGAAGTAACTCCTACATCATAACGTCATATTATGTAACTGTTTTACATTAATTCGATTTAATAATATGTAAACATACTTATTTATCGTGATTACGGTGTATCCTTCAATATCATTAATGGTGCTGGTAGGTATTGCAAAGGTCGTAGATAAAGTGGCTTTACTGAAGCTTCAAAACGTTGAAACACACTGCCAAATGCATTGTCAGTTGACCACTGCATATATGACATCATTAACTCGCTGGGAGCGTGGGTCGTGTAATGATGTGTGTGTAATGATAATGTCATTACAGGACGATTGTCACGGTGGAAGCGTCACGTTGCTCAATATGTCACGCCACCGCCGCCGCCGCGTTGCGACACCGCGGGAGAGTCCCGATGACTAGATCTGATGACTAGATCTGGCGAAGTTGTGGAATCTCGGGTTATCTGGAATTTAACTAACCAGAACTTGGAGTCACCTAAACCTGGATTTTCGAGAGTTATCTTTTGAGTTTTCACTCATCGTTAAGCAATAAATCAATGAATAGCCTAAATACCATCTACATCATCGTATTGAAAATGAAAATTATAAATTAAAATGGTACATGATCGAGGATTTCTGTATAGCTGAAATAGCCGTCATTTAAGCAAGGTGGTTATGGAAACGTTCGACATCCAATTGCTTCACTTCTGAGCAACGTCTTTACCCAATAGATGTTGATAATGAAAAATAAAAATGTATTCTAAAATAAAAGTGTTGTTTGAAAAAAGGAAATTGAATAAAAGTAAGGAAGAATTAAAACAACATAATTTTGTTGACAGTTTGTAACTCGGAATGACGTTGATAGGTTAGGTTAGGTTTGGTTGGGTTGAGGGAGTCGATGTTTAAAAGAATCCCCAGTCACTCATTTCTCTCAGGTCCGCTTTATAGGTTTAATCCCGCCACGTGCTGGGGGGCTGCAGTTGTTTGTTGCTTAGAGAGAGGTCAGAGAGCTTTAATTCGAATGTTGCCAGTTCGATCCTGAGGAAAGTTTTTGAAACTCGACCCAGCTGCCTTTGTTCTTTGGTCTATCAAATAATGGTCCGGACAAACGAATCAGCTAGTCTTTGTTAGTATCAAAGCCAGCTAACCTAATCACCGAGGGGTTTGCAGAAAACTCAGTTCCTCCATTCACTCCTTCAAACAGGTTCACCTTAAAATACACATACCACAGAGTGTATCGGTATGAAGTAAAGGTTAATGCTCAGGGTACGGAAGTGATTGGGCGACTAATTTTATGGATTTTTGTCACTTATCTAAACAGTCTGAGGTCGGCTTACATTCAATATTCAATCCCAATTGCAAGAAATACAGAATTATAATTTTATCCCGTTACAAGCAAGTTTTCCATTCGAGTTCACATCTTCAGAGAAGTAACGATTATAATTTTTTAAGTGAAACTCATACTCTCACTGTACATTAATCATAGAAAGATCAAGATCACATAGAGATAAGAGCACTTCCAGTCCCACTAGTTGCGGGGAATGGAGGCCATCAAGATGTATTATTACTCGTTGCTAGAGAAACTTGGCGTAAAAAGTTGCTGATGTTTTTACTAATCAGCGATTTGCGCATTACCACTTGAAACGGTGGCCATGGCTCGAATAGATGGGGCACGTAGCTAGCTCTACCTGGTAGCGATTATAATAACTGGTTACTGATTAGTAGAAATTAGCTGTAAATTACGTTTTGAATTTATTAACGGCAATTAATTGAAATCTACAAATTATAGCAGTTGATAAAGTACTTGTTTGCTTCACCTCCACTTCACGTACAAACCGTTAGTTTTCGTCAAAAAGAGATGCGCGAGAGGGTAAGTTAAGAGACGTTAGAATAACTGGTCAGCTGACTGTTCGACGAACTGATCTGCCGACTACACAACAAACTGTTTCTATGGCTGTTCAAGGAACTGGCCCGCTGACTATTCAACGGACTTATCTGCCGACTATTCAACAATCTGGCCAGCTGACTATTCAACAATTTGGCCAGCTCTGGCTATTCAACGAAATGGTAAGCTGACCTTTTAACAAACTGGTCAGTGGACTATCCAAATGTTTGGCTGACTGTTCAGGGAAGTCGACAGCTGACTATTCAACGAACTTATCTGCCGACTATTCAATAATCTGGCCAGCTGACTATTCAACAATCTGGCCAGCTGACTATCCAAATGTTTGGCTGACTGTTCAGGGAAGTCGACAGCTGACTATTCAACGAACTTATCTGCCGACTATTCAACAATTTGGCCAGCTAAATATTCAACGAAATGGTCAGCTGACCATTTAAAAAACTGGTCAGCGGAATATTCAACAAGTTGGTAATCTGACTATACAACGAACTGGCCTACTGACTACGGTACTTATCGAACTGTTCAACCGGCAAGCAAACAATTTCAAGTCAGCCCAAGGAATGGTGTTCGGTGTTCGTGGTTTGCTGTTTCGATGCCAGTAAAATCTTCGTGGTTTGAGCAAACAAAAACAACTGAAATTCTACGTGATTTGAAACACCTAGTCGCAGTTGGCATCCATACAAAGGGATTTCTAACAACATTTATTAATTTATTTTCCTTAGCGAATACAATATAAAAATGAGTTCTTTGGTTTTCCGCTTCTAGAGAATGTAATGTAGAAATAGATGCTCCTAATTTAATTAAAGTATATACTAGACAATTTTAACCAAACTTGTTGAGCAAATATAATCTACAAACAGTGTTATCGGTTTCAGTTACAAATAGACATAGAGAAAACCAAGAACTCTTTTTTATTTAGCAAACGCTTGATTCAATTAACAATTCTTAATACAAACCTGTGAATAGAAAGAAGATAACAAAAAGAAAGGAAACATTTTGGTCCCTTTGGAAATTTCATAAAACCCCGTTCACTCGTCGACCGATCCGGCAGTTGTCCTCTTATCGTGAATTTTGTTTTCTGTCATTGTAAATTTGATATTTTTCTTGTAATGTTTTGTTTTTGCCTTGACAATTTTACTGGTTATCTTGAAATGTTCCTGAATATTCATTCTGCTATGTTCTGTTATGATTATCTTGTTACTTTTCCCCCACCGCCCCGTTCCCATGTAGCAGGGAGTGACACCGGTCGAGGCCGGCAGGATAAGTTGATTATGTGTCTTGTGTAATTCGCACTCAGGCAGCGCTCTCCGACGGCGATATCTAGAACCCCATCGGACTATCATTACACCCAGCTCGATATCTCTGTGCTAATAAGCACGTCAGAACATTGCACTCGGTTTTTGTCGTTGGAAAAGGGCAACTTGCAATCTTGCAATAAAAACACGCATTCTATACGCAACAGATACCTTTCTTACATTCCTTGAGTCACCAACTCACTCTGTGACACGTTTTTGAGGTGAATTTGACTGTAGAGCGAGTGCAATGGATCCGATGAGGTATACCTTTGTTACTGACAAATACCAGATGATACATTTGATATGATAATTAACTAACAGCCCAATGAACAAAGGCACCTAGGTCGAGTTTCGATCCTCCATAAAGCTTAAACTTTTCTCAGTATCGAACCAGCTACCTTATAATTTTAAGGCGAGCTCTTTAACTCAGCTACCGTGCCGTTTAAAGACCCATAAGAATGTAATCTTACTGTTTACCGTCAAACACGATCCAAATTATGTCCAAACTTGGCCGTTTTTTAGATTATTCCATCGACGGGTACACGTCGCAGCACATTAAACTATGTCATTGGTTAAAATTGTCTTAGCTGCGTCAGTTCAATTATAAATAAACACAAAACACATATTACATTTAAAACGACACGAACAAAACATTGAAGCACGTGCACGGATAGACGACAGACGACCGACTACGGACCGGAACTTGATTTTATTGATATTATACCCATAAGAATTAAAAGTTTTAGTCCTAAATAGGAACAGTCGTGATCCTATGCTATTGAAGGGTAGGCTTATATATTGTCCATTCTTGTACTTGTGAAGTAGTGTAGTCTTCATCCGAGTAATTATATTATCTTCGTCATACCAGCAAATTAATATACTCAGCAAGTTAATGTTACAACATTGTGATTCACGTATTTCCCATAAGGCCATTTGCCGGATTACGTAAAGGTTTGCCACACAACAGGATTTTTATACAAATTTTAGTTTATCCAAGAAGATCAAATGCTCATGTATCAGAGAGCAATTGGTCTAGAACAATGGTCTAGAAGAATTTTATGAATACGTGTTTTGAATTTTCTCCGATTAACCTGACTCTTGCAATTTACCATGGATCCGCTCTTCAATGAGTAGTTGTCGAAAAACTGATCAAATTAAGAAACCGTGATTTCCCTGTGATAACTACTAACATCGCTTTCTTTGGCGATTAAATAAACAAAAACCCAATTTCACTTCCAATTACCATACTGAGTTTCCCGCTCTGCAGCACTGCTAAAATTTCGGATTCCTGATAACAGCCTCCAAAACATAATTGAGTGCTTTTCACCAATCATAAAACTAACCAAAATCCACACATTTGGTGATGATGGTCAGAAAGAAGCAAACAGAGCAGAAAGGCCAGCGATGGTACGCACAGGCTCTCAACGGGAACCAAACCGCTCGCCATCAAGTTGGGAATTTATATTATGATCTGACTCGCTGCTCTTCACTTTCCTTTAATTTATTTTCTAAAATAACAGCCATGTTTTCACGGACACCGGTCATGATAATACTACGGTTCCTGGGCTCGGGAAAAGCAGAGACCATGAAGCGGTACGCAAAAACGGCTGTGCGTTCAAATTATTCAGTACATCTATTAAAATATCATTAAGGTAAAGCCATAAAATTAATTCCCCGTGCAAACTTTCCTACTTTTGTGATAAACCTAACATATCTGGCTACAGTTGATCTACAGTGTTCTTGGGAACCACTTGAAAACATTTGACAGACTATAAATATTTTGACAAGAAGTCAAGACTTGTAATAGAAGATGATAACTTTACCATTGAAAGGCCTCGTCAGTTAAAACATTAAAATGCTGGTGAACCAAGAACTATTTTTACTCGTTATAATCAATCTGGAATGTGCATCAACAGTAAATACTATATAGTTGTTGGACTTTTCCTAAATAGACATGCTTTAGATACATTAACTCAGACACCAACGCACTCTTTGGTGTGTACGGTATGTTAAGACGAATTCGACTGAAGGGTGAGTATGACTGATCAGGCGAGGTGTAGCTTTGTTACTGACAAACACTAGCAGTTTAATTTGTGAGGATCAGGATCATTAATTTATTGGCCATCGAACAAAGGCCGCTAGATCCAGCTTCAAACCATCAAGGTAACTTTACTCAGATCAAACCGGCAACCTTCAGATTCAAAGGCGAGCTCTATAACCAATCACCCACCCATGATATGAAGATGCATTGATGTATGTATGTTGCTTAGTGCTGAGTCGTTGCTATCCTAGACATTTTTATTTAAAAAAGCTTCTGTGTGCCGAAGTTGATCTGAGCATTGAAACACTTCTTGTTCATCGGCATCCAACGAACCAGTTAGACACATTATTAAAATACCAATCAATAGTAAAATTAACAAACGAACCGGCAGTCCGTTTGTCGGCGACAGAAGTAGGTTGTTAGGTCTGTTTTTGCCACATTCCCGAGAAGGCTAACCAGTTTCTGTAAGCCTGGCGAGGCTGCCGTTCTCTTTTCGGCTATGTCGGACTTGATCTGCATACTCTAGAGTTACAGTGCTTAAGCTCATGTAACACACTAATCGCATCAGAAGGAGAGAAGAACGAGTTTGTGTTATTTCATATGTAAGGGATAGGTTGACGATTTGTGTTCGTTCATGAAGTTTTTGATGAGCAATAGAAAAACTAGACTTCATAAGAAGCCCAACATGATAACAACTACTTCATATTTATCTTTGCTTTAAATATAATTTTTAGTAACACAAACTGTTTAATTCATAACCAATCGTAAAAAAATATTTAAGATGTGGTAGTTCGTACAATTCCAAGGTAGAATGATTGTTTAATATGCGTATGTGCAGTTGGTTGCACGAGACGTGAGACATCCCATCAGAATTTGTGCTACATATGGGCAAGTTACATATGGGGCTCTATCTTGTGCAACATGGAATAGATATTAATCAATCATTATAATGTTATACAGTAAATTCATTACTAAGGTCTTCATTTCAAATTCAGGCTGTTAAACTGCCTTTGTGAAGCCCAAATCCTAGCGGGCTGTCTCACGTCTCGTGCCACCAACTGTACAATCAAGATTTCTATAGTAGGCTACATGAGAATAATCATTCAATATCAAAATACTTGTAAGTTAGAATTATTAATTCACCCTATAGTCCACTTTTTAATCAGAGAAGACAGGAGAAATTCTGTCTTTGATAACATACAATCCTACACTCAAATTGATCCTCTGAATCAAGACCAAACATTTTAACGAGAAAATTCAAGCAATAATCATCCACACTGTACCCACACACTTACTTTAACAAATTTGAAGGAAGAGATTTACAACGCGAAACTTTAAATCTAGTAAAAATTATCTCCATTTCATTCCTCTCTGTTTCTTAAGAGATTCGATAAACTTGACAAAGCACAACATAATTTTTCCCAATTACAGCTTCGCCGACCACTCGACAGCTAGAGGCAATTTGTCATGTCAATTAGCCAGGTCCGTTGTCCACTGCTTTCTCCGTCCCCGCCTACTCACGACTGGCCGTTGGCCGACTGTAGTATCCAGCAACTCATCTGACGTCTACTGTCACTCTCAGGCCGCGAGGTGTAGATCTGCCGTTGGCCCATCAAACGTCAACAAGCACCATCCATCTAGGTCAACAGCCGAGATGGTCATTAGCGAATTTGCATTGTAAACAAACACGCGGGGCTTTGTCAAGGTTCTCCGTGTATGATTAATGATGTCTACAACTATAAGCCTTTCATTTTACGAGACACAATGTTAAAGATGATGGAGACCTTTACTAGGATTTGTGATTTGTTTGCTGAGTTAAGGTGTAAAAATTACCTCTCAGAGCATGTCTGTATAAATAATAATTAGGTTGTGAGGAAATGAGGCGGTGTTGACATGACTCTTCGTCCTTCGCGTCATCATCCAACATTCAGGTCAATGGTCAGGACATGTCGTTACAGAATTTGCATACAATAAGCATGCCAAAAGCATCAAATCAAGGTCTTCTCTGTTTGTAATGGCCATTAGGAGTTGGTTCAAGGTTTAGTAAACATAGAAATCTATTACATAGAATAAACTGTTCTTAATTATGGTCCTGTTTCAGTAACTCATAATTTAACAATAATTTAAACATTCCTTAAAGACTCTGAAGATGAGGAAAGTTATCGTAGGTTCAACGTAAGATTTAAATTAATATAATTTTCCTTGATTACATAATGTTATTAGGAATCAAATTAAATAACGCTTGATTAAAATTATTGTAACTTTAACAATACAGCATCTATCTTAAATAAATCATTGTATAAAGTTCATTGTTGGTGATGGTAATTTTATGTTATTATTTAGTAAATTAATGCGAACATGTTCCATTAGTAAAACAAATTCACGACGATTCGGGATCCGTAATCTGATCTTATTATATCTCGGTTGAAGACCTAGAATATAAAAAGTTAGTAAAAACACACCAGGCGAACCTGGAGGCCAGGTCAAACTGTGACTGTGACTTGGCGAAACGTCGTGAATTTGTTTTACTAATTAGACATGGAAAATGCCCGCATTAATTTACTACAAATAGCAAGTCTGTTAATAAATTTTAAGTATTTTATTTAAGGTCCAAGTGAAGCACTGCATAAAGATGTGCTAATTATGTATCAGGATACTGAATAGTAAAAAGTAGAGCACACCTCTCCCACACGTTTTGCATATGGCATTCTGGATGTTGTCGGTGTATATAATGAAAACAGTCTAGGATATGTTACACTTTCTTTCTCTTCCACCATTGATGTCTTAATTAGTATTCTGAAACTATTTTTAATTGTTATCAATGGCTTATCTGAATAATATGCTATTCAGATTTTCTGCATTATGGGTTTGATTTGATTAATGAAGTAAATACTGCTGATACTAATCCACTTCGTGGGAACGATTTTTCCCCTTTCACATTTCTCTTTTACAAATGATACAATCTTTTAATCAATACAGTAGTTTGTTTACACAACTCCATATTGAAAAGTTTTAAAGTCAACAAGTTACTCATCATGAAGCAACAAGTAAACCAACCACTGTATGATTTGCAGAAGCCAATAACAAGTAGAATTGCAAACATCACGATACCTACCTCACTCTTCTGCGTGCCCTGCAATTACAGAAACAAACCTTGTATATACCTGATTACTTAATTGTCTTGAAAATATCGAACTCTGGCAGTACCGGAAGGCAAACAGAATCCACCAATGCAACGAATTAGACAACTCAATGACACACAATTAAGAAACGCCACCGATAAACACGCCAGAGCGTAGTTAATGGCTGCAAGCATACTAATGGAGTCCCTCAGGGGTCAACTGCATAAAAGGTTCGCATGACCCGGCCGCTGGCTACAGTGTAGACGGTAATGGCAGCGTCGTGACTGCTGAATAGGATAAATCAGTGAAAGTATCTGCGAGTTTAGCGTCACGGTCAGCCGCTGTAGTCGGTGGATAGTGAGTTAGAGGGTTCGGGCTTCACACTGTCTTTAGGTTAACTCTATTAACTCTCTTAAGCTACATGTTTAGAGCACCACGGGATAGGATGGAATATTCCATAGTTACGAAGCGATGGATGGATCAAAGGCAAATTGTTGTTGATGAAAATAATCGGAACTCCGATGATATTCAAAATTTTATGCTTAGACCTAGGGGAGGTTTTAATTTCAGTGTTTTTGTCCGTCCAATATTGTAAAGTTAGACCTTTAAAGTATACTTGCATTTATTTTATGATGGAGGATGATCAGTTTCGTTGTCTAGGGGACTCTAATATTGCTGTTGATTTTATATACCAATATTTAGGAGCTATTTTATTTAATTATTTATTTTACTTATTTTTATTATATTTATTTTTGCTGGAATACAAAGTAATGTTGTTGTCGAAGTGAAACTGAAACTGCTATTATTTTACACCAATATTTAGGAATAATTTTATAATAGACACGGGTAAATATTTTTTCACAAACAGGGAAAACAAGAAAAGATCTGTTTACAAATGTTACAAATTTTTAAAGTTCTATTTATACTTTACAAACACATTGCATCACTGGTAGAAGGAGTTTGAAATATTTGGGATTCTCCTCTTCAGAAATTTGTGATGATCAATTATAGTTTTATCTTGTTTGAAACTTCACAAGAATTCCATATTGTTCAGCAGAGATTTTTTGAAAAGATTTTGTGGTTGAAATCACTACACCCTTTACAACCATGGCTGTTTCACAATCCTCCTCCGCAAGACCCACGCTGTCAGCGTAGCTCGACCGTATGATTCTCCCATCGCCGGTATAATTGACACTTTTCCGCCCTTCATATTTGAACACCTCTTCACTCATTACTGACTCTCCAGTGAAAGCCGATCAGATCGTTGACCTTGGCCCCATTATGGGAAGCCATAGTGACTCGGCCGGGATTCTAAAAATTCCCCACTAATAGAGTCTAGTCCTGACGTGAATAGGGACGGACTCGCGGCTTGCGAGAAACCTTGATCGGTGCGAATGGGAGAACAAGAAGTGCGGATTGGAAGTGGTGCAGACAACGCATAACTCGCTAATTGACACTGGGTGATGCAGAAGGTCTTGGAATATCAAGTTTCGTAGTTGCTTTCTTACCAAAAAAGTAGGCCTACACACTGTTCTTTTAATTTGTTTAAAAGGCTTTCAAGGAAAAATATTATTAAGTTGTCCTGTAGTAATGACATCATTTTGGTTACATTAATAAATTTAATCTGAACAAAATGGTCCTGTGCTATTCTTAATAGAGACCGAGATATTTTGGCATAACCTGAACTTTTTTATACACCTTCATATTATTTGCTTGACCTATTTATTTGTAACAGCTAATTGTCCATGCTACCCTTTGTTGATAAAATACGATATGGAATAATTGAGGTATGAAAACAATAACAAGTTTCAAAAAGTTGACTAAGGCTATAACTGAATTTTAGTATTCCATAATTGCATTGGCCCGAATTTACAAAGGGCTATGCTATAACCCTATGGATCGTGCATCTATCTAATGAACAATTGTGCATTTATAGGAAATTTTGCAAATCTACGCATTATTCCTTTTCACGTGACACATAAATCAAGAAGATCGGTTCAGTTGGTACTGAGTAGCCTACGTAGCATTTCAACCGTTCATTAATATATAGGATATCGTAGTTGCACTTCATAAAGTTAGCTGTACAATATGGTTTTAATTTTACATAATTTTCAAGCTTGGTATACTCATTTCTATCTTTTAGAAGTTAAATTTCTGTAGAATATTAGTGATACTCAACGACTAAATAACTGTGAACCCATTTTCCGCGTCATTCCACTTACTTTCAATCCGAAAACTGTGAAGTCAATTCCCTTTGATGAAACCCTGACCTAATCACATTGAATTCTGCCACAAGTTTAGATTTCCAGTTCACCTATCGACCCAGTAGTGGTTCGCAGCCTAACGAAGGTCGTATGAAGGCCGGGTGCGTCCCGCGGGTAGCAAATCGCCGCACATTCGTGTCTTCGGCCACGTCCAGGGTCGGCTTTCCCCTGGGCTGACCGCCGCGGACACTTTAGCGGTCGGACACTTTAGCGGCTGGCGGCTACTCTGGTAGCTGTCATCGGATCTACCAACAAACCCGACACCTGAGTGCGGCCGCAGTTGCAGAATCGTGTGTCAGTTAACTGTTAACACTCCAAGTGAGGGAACGACGAGGTCGGACTGTAATGAGTCAGAGGGAATCCACCCCTTCGCTGCTGATCTACTCATTCAGCGAATTTCCAGTGATATTTGTTGATCAATTAGGCCCAAAAAGGAAATTTGAGTACGAAGAGGCATTGAGAGCTTCTTGTGCTCTTATGCAATTATGAGTAAAATAATTAAATGTGTGGACAACGGAAAGCCCAATTAATTAGATGAAGTTGATTCCAAAATGAAATCCATATATTGTTCAATTGAATTATGTAACAATGTAACCATTTCTTATGAATATTATTTAGTACTAATGTTAATTTTGAAATAGTACTTTGTTTACCCTTGAATGGAGGGGTCATGATGACAATCCCATGATTTATCTGTTTAGGGAATCGACTATTGAGATTTTATTCGAGCCGTATAATGAAGATGCAAACTATATGTGGGAACCTTAATTTTGCCTGAGTAGGAAGGAAAATGGTGAAAATAGTCCAAATTATGTTCCTAGTTGTCCATTTCAAATATACTACCACCACATCACAATCCATATTTTGGCATGGAAAATTTGCTTTAAAAAGACCTGTTGGTATACCCTAAGCTACACTGAAATGGATGATGTTTCAATACACTTTATGGTACACAGCTAGACTGTAACTGGAGTAGAGACTCCGGAGAGAAATATACTCCAGAGAGTAGAATTCCAAGAGTGAAATTATGACTAAGACCTTCCCAAAACAATCAATTACAGCACCAGCAGTATGGTGTAACCGACCCGGCGGCCTCCATTATTTTCGGAGTGGGTGGAGTGTTTTCCACCGTTGGTCAACGGGACCTCGCGGCTGTAGGTTGTAGGCCGAGGCGCGGGCGGAAACCATAACAGCTCCACGGCGGAAAACATATTGCCAATCAACGCTGCACTTGGCCGTGAGGGCCATTGAGTCACGGGTTCGCAAACTGAAAATCACAGAAAAGTAAATGTCGGTTGTTTTTGGTTGATTGAAGAGAGAAAGCAGTGTGACAACATGTAACATGTGGGTGTGAGGTGGGGAAATCCCGGTTTAAAAGTATTCAATTAGCTTCATTTAAGAGGGGGTTTAAAGGTACAGAGCGATTATTTTGCCTGCGCAGTCAAGTGGTCGTTGCGGAAACTTCGCGTTGGTCACAACCATACTAAGGGTGAGAAACAATATCCAGTATTCGGTGTAAAATTTTGGTTAATTACTAATAAATGACTCAGTCAATTATCAAGGACAGATTTAAACATTTGCCGCCTCTGGTTTAACCTTAGCCATCCCCAACCTCTCCTCATTGCTGACATTTCTAGTGGAATGGCCTACTGCTGCACTTCAGAACGTGTGAAACCCAAGTCTTAGATAGATCATTATGAGGAGGAGATTTGACAGCTGAAAGTAGACATTTTAATTAATACATGCTATTCATAGCCTGCGCGACCATCCTTTTCAGCGATTGCCGATAGAGGCTGTCTTTATCTCGGGGGTCTGACGGATCAAAATATTCATGGTGCAGTGCTTCACCTGCTCCTATTTTGCACATTTATTTTAGGCCTGATAAAGGTGGGAGGGGTTTTTAATGAAAGATAAAGACGATCTATTTTATTAGCTTTTGGATTTTCCTTATTTTTTGAATCAATATTAATTTGGTCCAAAGTTGATCTAAAGTTGATCAACTTTGAACCATTATAGCTTAATATTGATTCAAAATAGCCTATATATAAAAAAAATAAATAAAAAGCTAATCACATAGCTTAAGTTTTTATCTTTTATTTGAAATCTATTCAACTTTTATTGGTCTTAAAATAAAGGAGCAAAATTGTAGCTGGCGAAGCACTGCAAGATGTTCTGAGGGGGCCCTTTAGCCCTCTCTTAAGTCTTCCCTTCTTCATTAATAAACCCTCTCATTGGAAAACGCAAATAGGCTTACATTTTCACTTACGTAGAGCCTTTTGCTTCATAAAGGCCTCATACTTTCAGATGTTTTCTTCTGTTCATTGGGGCTAAACCATTAAACTCGACATTTCATAAATTATGTTGTCAATTTATGTTTCAATTTTTTACGGTATGCCCAATTAAACGAATTCATTATCGATTAATAACTTTCCTGGCATGTTAATTGCTAGTGTGGCTTTATAAATTTGATTTAGAAATCAACTTTTCTTATGCTGATTTTCTAACCATTGAAACGTTTCATCATGAATATGATTAACTTTTTTATCTTTAGCTCATCGTTGGTTGAGGTTGGTTGAGGTTGAGGTTGTCTTCCGCATTATTAGTATTTTACTGAAAATATTCAATGGATGTGGACTCTGTGCCTGATAAGCTCTTCACAAACAAACTTTTGTAATCTTCAGTAGAGGACTTCAAAAATAAAATTTTCACCCTGTTCATTCATGGTGGTTCACATTAATGTTTGCCTGTTTGATTGTTTCTTGTGTAGTTTAGTGTGTGGGATAACTTTTTTAAGATTTTCTCTTAATACTTATTGTGTATTTTTATTTATTTATTTATTTTTTGTGGAAGCACCTTATTCTTACACTGTCATTATCACAATCTCCACAAAATTGTACATTGTCAATGTAATTAATTAATTTAGCCAGCTACAAGGAAGGACGCTCCAAAGCGATGAAGATCACTACTGTATTGTCATTATCGACTGGCTCCACGCATCGCGTTTGTGTACCGTTCAGCGGAGTCGGTGAAAGTAGTAAAAGTGGGCGGCAACTCTGAATATATCACATAATAACATCCACAGCATTGTAACAGTTGCAGAGGAGCCGTTTCCTCATCGGAACCGATACCAGCAATACCTGTTACTGACGGCAACGCGCAATCGCACATTTATCTATTTCACAATCACTGCACAGCTTGTGGTCGAATAGAAGAATATTTACAGAATGCAGTCATAGTCATAGGTTACTTGCGGAGCGAGCTTTCTGGTGGGAGGGATGTGAACAAAATCATTAGTGTTGCCAAAATTCACTTATTGTAAACCAAAGAATTACCCGATTCATGAGCTAATTTCCCCACTACAAAAATGGCGGCCGACGTTTTCGAAGCGCACCCAGCTCGTTTAAGTGCTTTACAGTCCCAAAGGACATACAAAATTAAACTGACTGTCTGTTGGTGACAAATTAACTAATGAATTTAAACACGTTTAATTAAATCGTATTGGTAAAAGATATGTAGCAAAATTTATTACATATTATTAATTTGATGAATTCACAAATAGCCTACCTACTTTGCGTCATTAGTTTAGTTACTATAATAGTTTGATTGCTCAAATACAAAAGTCTACGCTACTTTGAGTGATGTAAGATGAAGCTGTTTTAGCGAGTATTCCTTTGAAACATTGTTTAGCCTTTATTATAGTTAACCTTTTATAGCTGGATAGCTGTTTGGTTAAAGAGCTCGCCTTAAAATCTGAAGGTTGCCGGTTCGATCCTGAGAAAAGTTAGTGCTTTTTGATGGTTAGATACTGGACCCAGCTGCCTTTAGTCATTGTACTAATTAATGATCCTGACAAATAAAACAGCTGCTATTTTTCAGTAACAAAGCTACACCTCATCTGATTCATCACAATCATCACACTCACCCCTTTAGTCGTACCCACTTTAAAATATTCGCACAACATATTTTGTTGTGCTCAACGAAATAAAGTCAGTGTTTGAAATAAAGTCTCGAAAGTATCTAAATTCAAAATTACGACTACGGAACAGGGGTGGACTGAGCCGCCGGGACACCGGGAAAATTCCCGGTGCGCCCTCCCCATCAAGGCGCCCCGGCGCCCCTAGGACAAGATTTTTTCATTACAAGGAATTGAAAAATATTTTTTGAAAGTTCAATATTTGTGAATTTTTATTTTTCCTAAAATGGTTAATATGTGTTTGCACTTCATGACTTGAACATTATACGTTTATCTTCATATAAATTGAATGTTCAACTTTGATAAGTTGCTCCAACTGGGAACTCTTTCGTGTAGCAATGACTCGATATAGTTGGCTAACCTGTGCGGCGAACAGCTGTCAGCCTGGGAGCGACCATTGCGACGTAGTACGAGTAAAGGTTAATCCCAGTGGGGTGATTTTTTACACTTACACAAAGTGTATATTTTTATTTATTCTGGAATATGTACAATTTTGAATATAAATACGCGTATTTTAACGACTCTTGTAATCCATTATTTTAATAAATAGACAATTTTAACAGGTTAGGAACGATGCTGTATTTGCATTTTGCAGAAACTATGCAGTTTCCAGGCAATCTTCTTTGCAATGACTTTCCTGGTGATTTTTAGCACACCACTCTACTTACAGATTACCTGCAAACCAAGGATCTTGACTATGTTCAAGCGTTGAGGCTAGTAAGCTGCACTTAGGAAAAAAGGCGCCTTTTGGATTTTAAAGGTTTTAGGTCCAAGTTTGCCGACGTCTTTAAAGCTGCAGAGATCTTCGTCACTGATATAACGAACAAAATCGAACACTTGTCGGGTACAGTTCCAATTCCAAATATGGAAGAAATCATCATAGAAACAAAACTGCCTGGGGTGAGAGTATAGGAAGAAGCAGAAAATGCCGGGTAAAACTTCCTCAGGAGACATGGCCTAATTGAGGATAGCAATTGCCGATTTGAAGTAACCGTTTTTAACTGTGTTATAGATCAAGCTGCCAAATGTAGGAACGAAAAGTTTTCAGCAAAACAAAGTCTATGCTTAGATTTTAAATATTTTGATCCCAAGCGGTTTAATAGCATTGTCACTAACTCTTCTAGCTTTCAAATGATAACAGAATTAGTTACCGATTGCGAGGAGGGGAACTGGAGGAGTAATTAGTATATTTTAATCACCGTGTCATCACCAGTTGTATAAGCCGGTAAACATACAGAACCAACCTATGATATTGAAGGTGAGCTCTCGGAAGAAGAATTGGTTTCCAACCTAAATGATGACGAATAAAAAGACCCAAACGATTTACAGTATGTTCAGTGTAA
Source organism: Neoaliturus tenellus (assembly GCA_030545055.2). Taxonomy (NCBI): domain Eukaryota; kingdom Metazoa; phylum Arthropoda; class Insecta; order Hemiptera; family Cicadellidae; genus Neoaliturus; species Neoaliturus tenellus. Next base: position 95,019 of record JAQYXR010000174.1, read on the forward strand.
AAGTGTTAAAAATGCAATACTTGCTTCAAATGTGCATTCGACGTCTTAAATTACTTGCGTACAATGTTTTTGTTTTCAAGGCTGTACACAAGCCTTTTTAAAGACTTTAAATATATTAAAGTCTCTTGACATTACCCAAAATAATAGGTGTCATGTGAACGGCCCTTTGCAAAATTAAAATATATCAAAACAAGGCTCCGTTGTCCGTTCACGACACTCTGATGAACACCTTCAGACCTTATTTCTCATGAACATGGAGGGAGATATTCTTGTCAAGATCAATAATTATTAGATAATCGACAAGCTGAGTGAAAAGAGTGAACAATTTACGAAGACTTCTTCACGTATAAACTGTTGGTATGTTTACTTAACTTTTATGGGCAGCAATATATAAACAAACAGTAGGCCTAATGTAAATAAAATATGTTGGTTTTGATAAAGATAAAAAACTATGGCTTTCAAGCTTAATATTTGCCTACAAAGCCTTTAAATGCTTATTGTAAAGTTATTTTTACTTTCATTAGTTTGATTTTTAAAATCACTTTATAATGTTTATTGAAAATTAAGAAGTTACTGTTTTAACACTTGTTTGATTTATTGTATTTTACAAACTACAGTAATATATACTTCTATAGATACATTCTAAATTGTTTAAATTTTAAAGGATTCTGTTATTATAATCATCTATATATTAATAGGGAAGCATGTTTCATTTCCTCCTTTTTTCTCAGCTTGTGTGCATCGTAGGAGAAATCCGCACGTACCGTTTAGATGAGCAGAATCGCATTCTAATTCACATCGGATCCCAGGGCTACGCCCCAGAGGCTCTTGAAGTTTCAATGTTAATCTTATGGGAGAAGGATAATTGAGTTAATCATTAGAAAGCTGTTGTAATACCAAATACTAGAAAATCAGGAATAACGGATGTTTCAGTTACCTATAAAAGATTTTGTGTTTTTGGTCGAATTTCGACCAGTGGGCGATCCCTAGTTAGAAATAAAGACCAAAGTATCCATATTTTTTGTCAAATGTTTCAACTATGCATGTATAATAAATGTTCTTTATTACATACATAATAATATGAATGCCATATATGTATATATATGGCGCCCCTCCGGTACCCATTCCACCGCCCTTTTCATAGTGTCAGTCCACCCCTGCTACGGAATACAATCAATTACCCAAATTAATTGAATTTGAAGTGCTGCAGCAGGAAATTGTCGTACAGCCGATTGTTTTCTACATTCAACAATGCTATACTGAGACGACCTTGCAGAATTCGCAGACAAACAACTTGCAGATAAACAAGTACTATTTATTAGCAGAAATATTGGAATTGAGAATTCACCCAATAAACAATTAAGAAATCCTTACTTAGGCCTAACTAATACTGTATTCAGACATAAATATTAGGCTACTTGACTTATTTAACGCAAGCCAGAATTGATGATTGTATGATTGTATTGAATTGTAGATAGACCTTCTATTTCTAGATATAACAACATATTAACGATTAACTGATAAGCGATAGAGAGTCTCTAGATCAGGTTAGTCGAAGTAGTCCATTCAATGTGAAACGATTCCTAAACAGTCGATCTTAACATTCCTTTGTCTTATTTACAGTACTTTGGGTGCTGTAACTAAGTGACACAAGTCAAATAAGATTACTCTCTGGAACTGCCTGGGTCCTCACCGATCTCACCAATCTCGGATATCTCAATTAATTAATTCTTTCGTTCACATTACACGGAGTCATTCCGTTGGTGTGAACGAAGGGAACTTTGCGTTAGATCGTCTTTCGTCTGTCCTTTTTCAGCTGACGAGAGACAGACCCGGTAATGTACGCTTCCAATAATTGTGCTAACAACCTTTAAGCCACCCTGCGAGCCATCTATGAGGCCACCTATGAAGCCACCTCTATCTATGAAGCCACCTATGAGGAGCCATCATCCATGGTAGGAGAGAGAATAAGGAAGAGCTCTATACGAAATGTAGCCTTCTAGTTAATTTCAAAACGCTGATTCGTCGTGAGCAATCCGTCAAAATTGAATCGAAAGCGATTCAGTATCACTGCTAGCTCACCTTTTATGATAACACTTAGCAACTACTAGGTTTACACGTGAGAGTTTTTAACTCTCGTAGAGTTTGATTCTCTCAGGAGTTACTCACAGAAGTGTTTACACTACAGGCAACTTTTCAAGATAGTTACTCTAAGTGAGTTTGCTGAGTGTACTATCGAGAACTGTCTGATAAATTTTTCTTAAACCCTATGCTGTTTTAAACATGGATTGTCAGTCTATATGATGCTTCTTGGTGGCTGGAGAGTACTCTCAAGTCGGATAAACTGCCCCGAAAATGTCGGTATAGTTTTACTTGTGAGAGAGTGGTGACAAGCTACTCTCTGTACCGTTTATACTACCAGCCTTAACTGATAGCAATGTGCGGCTCTTGGAGAGAATTGGTTACTATTGGATAGTTTCGGCGAGCTTACTCTCAGCACTGTTTACACGATGCTTAGCACTCGATAAAACTCTCTGAAAGTTAAAAATTTTCAAATGTAAACCTAGCTTTAAGGAGTAGGCCTACCGTTGGTGACCTCCACAATACCGTAGTGGTCTTCTCACATTGAGCGAATGAAAATAATTGCAGTTCAAAACCGGTCGAGCTGGCAATGACACGCGTCTACCACATCGCCTCAGCGAATGACACTCTCTGTAGTGTATAGCTACGGCACCCGCTGAGCTGAGCGTTCATATTCGGGACAAGGTGACCGACTAGCAGCTAGCAGCTACCAGCTTCCCAGACACTAACGGGGATTTACACTTGTAACTGTCGGCGGTTGACCATCGTCGCTTGAAATACTAATGGGCTAATGTTTTTCAAGTGGGTAAAATAAATTGTTTCTTGTTAGTTCCCCTAAAAGTAAAAGATGAGATTTAATGTCTTGTAAAACCGTTACAAACTTTTGATAATGGTTGAATGACACAATGTAAGAATTAAATTCATTTCTCAAATTATTTTGAAACCATAAATTGTTATATTAAACTCTAATTTAATTCGTAGCACTCCATTCCGGAAAGAATTAAACCTGTAGGCTACACATACCTATTATGTAATTTGTGTGTAAATTGAAGGGGTGCCTACCGAAGACACATATGGTTGTTGCGACACCATAAGTTGTTACCTTCCGACATTTTACTCAACTGCCATTGGCGATTGCACTATTATTAATTAATGCGCCTGACTAACGGATAAGCTGGCCTTAGTATGTCTATGACGCATCAGACACATTCTACTTTCGTTTTCATTCGTAAATACAGTGCAGTTCGTCCTTCTTGTGTTGGTAAGAATGTCACTGAACAACTGATACGTTTTGACTTATTTTGTTTCTTTCCGCGTCCATAATGTCTATATACCCAGATTATATGTCGTATTCGAGGTTCCATTCTCTATGTAGTGCAAACATATATAAACTGAAGAATAAATCTACAAACTCATTCACATGATTTACAGCCTTGTGAAGTTCTCCGCAGTTTCCGTAAGGGATTCGTGTGCCAATCACCTGGAACTCTTCCCGATTACATCCTCCTCCCTCCACGACTGCCAGTCATGGTCCCCGGGATCTGGCACCCTGGCGGGCGCGGGCGCGGTCCCGACCGGACATAGAGGAATGCGACGGAGGAAGCGGCAGCCACAGAGAAAGCTGTTATGTTTGAGCGGTAAAAGCTGTCCCAAGGCCGCGCATCGGGGTCACTGGGGCTCCGGCCGGAACCGGATACAGGTTCGATCATCACCCGGCCAATCATCATCCGGTCCCGCAGCATCCGGAGCGTCCGGTACCGGGTGTCAGGACGGGGACTCGGCGCAGTGGGTGACAGGATCAGCCGTTCTGACGGGACACGGGAGGTGGGAAAGATGTAAGTGTCAGTAGTACGCTTACTATCCACTGGGACCGCTGCTTGAGAAACTTCCCCCACCCCAACACTACCGCAAGTGAAAATATACTGGAGGCTTTAGTTGCCATAACTGTCATATAAAAAAACTGACGATTTCGAATTAAATAACCACTGTTTATAATTCGGAAGCCAAATAATTTGCAATCATCAAAGAAAAATCGATTTATTTATATAGCTAATGAGCAACTAACGATTTTAACACTCTTGATAGTTATTAAAAATTAAGAAACCTTTTTGCAACTAAACCATTAAAAAGTCAGCTGTAACAATAATTTAATCGATAAACTTAAAATAACCTAACGATTATAGTCCGTTTTTTTAAGCCTGATCCTTCGAGGGAGAGATGGTGGAGGGGGTTTGTTTATACTTGCTATTATCCCATTGGCTGAAGCCTTTTGGTTTTTTTGTTGGTTTTTTTGTTGTTTTTGTTTTACTTCACTGTTGCATACCAGCTGGTAATTTTACATCACAACATAATGTGTATCAGTTTTACAATATTATTGTGTAGCAGTTAGTTGTTTTTTAATCAGTTTACTTTAGAACTGTTACTTTTTAACAAGGTATAGGTTTGGCTTAAAAATGTATCAGCTGACTAGGAGTTACTGAAAGATATTATAACTTATTTAAATCGTTATTTGAGGAAATCTGATACTCGACAAACGTTTGTCACGAGTTTAATTGTATTGTTTACAGTTTAAATTTTTGTTTACAGTTTAAACCCCTCCCCCACCCCAATTTTCTCGAGAAGGATCAGGTTTAAAAAAACGGACTATAGTTTCCGTTTTCAGATGCATTAAAAACAATTAATTGCGTAAAGTTATATTTAAACAAATTCGTTTAAAAATATAAATGTATTACAAATATTGTTATGGCTCTCATGGGACCCCATAAAGCAAAAAATTTTAACTTGACAAGAGAAAATTGCCTAAGCTCCCTGCTATATAGTAAGCGTATCTGAAATGAGGGGACTCCCAGCGCTCTTAAAATTATTCCAGACGCCAACATTTTACCTAAATTTAATTTTTACTCCTAAATTATTACATTTCCTTACACAAATAATGCTAGCAATCACAGTACAACAAACATTATTTTAAACACTAATGCAATCACAAAATTATTTTAAATGGCTATGTTCGTTGGAAAGTTAAATGAACACGAAGAATGCATTCCCGAGCGCGAAGTCAATGTTTACACACCAAACGATCAATAAGCTATTTGGCGCGTAGACAATTTGGCAACCCCACGAGTAACCTGCGTCTGAGTTCTCCCGTCTTGACCTCTCTTAACACGGGCCAATGTTATTAACCTTTAACTGTTCGAAAGTTACCATAATTTACAGATACGATTTTTAATAATAGTTTGCGGTTACTGAAGTGAAAATATATTTGGAGCCGGTAATTTTTCCTCCAGTAACTTTTCTCGTCGGTAACTTTTCTCGTTTGAAACTTTTCTTGCCGGTAACTTTTCTTGCCGGTAACTTTTTTGTCAGTAACTTTTCTTGTCGGTAACTTTTCTTGCCGGTAACTTTTATCGTAGGTGACTTTTCTCGTCGTTAACTTTTCTTGCCGGTAACTTTTTTCGTCGGTAACTTTTCTTGCCGGTAACTTTTCCTGCCGGTAATTTTTACTGTCGCTAACTTTTCTTGTGCGTAACTTTTTTCGTCAATAACTTTTCTCATCAATAACTTTTCTCGTCGGTAACTTTTATAGTTGGTAACTTTTCTTGTAGGTAACGCTTCTCGTCGGTAACTTTTTTCATGGGAACACTTAATAAACTTATGATAGTTAGGTTAGGTCATCAATTACTGCGGCCAAGGGTTTTCATTCCGGATTGTGAAAACCGTCTCGCAGGTAACTAACTTTTCAACACAGCCAGTCTGGTATAAAATATAAAACAGCCGTAGAAATATTTGCATTTAAAATATTTTTCGAGGAAAATCCGTATTTACAATTACATGTTTAATTTTCAACTGATAACTAATTTAATCAATTTATAATTTTCTCAGGGTAAAGGTTGTGTAGTTTGTATTCTGGAAACTTGTCGTTTTACCTCTACTAAAGTATTTTCAAGTATTCTTATTCAAGAATTGTTCAGAGGATTCATCAAAATAAACAAAAAATACTCTATCGAATGTCCTATAAACCGTATGATAACGATGAAGATATTGTTAAGCATTTAACAGTAACGGTTTTGAGAAAATAAGGGGTTCATAAATCATTTTCGACAACTACATTGTTTGATTAGGAATGTGTAATTAATTTAGATATTTATATTATTTTTAGATATATCTATTAATTTTGTTACTTTTAAGTACTACTATTTTATTTTATAACTTTCTCAGAGTGACTGATGACTCTTACCTTCTCTGTCTTTCCCATTTCCATTTTACTGACTGTACATTTTTCATTTATTCTTACTTACTTCCCTGTCTCTGTCTCCTGAAAAAGTACTTACTTAATCTTTACACTAACATTTACTTAACTAATTCGTGGGTTATTTTTTCAACTAGGACATATTTTAGTCACATTTAAAAACATAGCTCATTTCAAACCTGAAATCTTGTTGCATCCTATTGGCATTAGAGAACGCTTGGGAAAATTTTGCTTAAAACTACATGCTACAGTATTAGTAAATGAATTTCTGTTGTGCCTATGATTTGGCAGACAATAATGTAAAAAAGAATAAATAATTAAACATACGGTAACGAGAAACTCATGCTTCATTAAATCTTGCTGAAATTTTATATTTTATTTGTTTATATTACTACTTTTTATGGTAATTTTATAATTAACATTGATTTCAGTTATCTGTCCTTAAACGCAAATGGACCTGATTATATACTGTAGTTTTAAATTGTTTTTTCAACTACTTAGCCACTACTTAGTAACAGTTTTAATAAATCTCTTAACATTTTACTGTATCAAGAAACCATTGAAAATGTTTCACAATTATTTAATAAAAACTATTTTAGTGTCACATATCTCCAGCACACGGCATCAAACACAAAAATCACTAAATACTCCCATAGATTAACAAATGCTCTAAAAACCCATTTTACAATTTTACCTTTGTGTGCAAAGTTTTCATCTCTCCGAGCGTGATACAAATACTTTGACTGACATTCGTGAACCAGACTTAAAAATCGAATCTAAACCGTAGTCTAACTTCCCGTGCATTTTCTTCACGAAACTGACTTTAAACTGTACGCACTGACTCGGCGACAAACTTGACATAGCCCTTGACTTTACCAAATGACTAAAAACATAAAATATGCTTAAACTCCCAGCTAACTGAAATGTTCTTTTTCAGGGCTGATGTGTCGAGTTTGTCAGAGCACATGTGTTTTCGAATCAGACTTTGGTTTCACGTTAAACTGTGCTTTTAAAAAATCTGGACTATTCCGAGTACGCAATCTCGGCGGAGTGAAGGGGTACGTCGGACTCGGTAAGAAACTGCGTCTTTAGGCCTCAACTTGAGGTAATTAGACATTACTCTGTGTCCTGGTTGGCTAACTTTCTTGCTCTGTGGTGGTGGTGGTTCTTTGCATGTAATTAGTCATTGTGCCTTGATTGCGTAACTTGCTCTTTGGTGGTGGTGCTGCCGCTGTGATCATGCTGTTTGTTACTCTTGCTTGGCCAAATTTTTCCATGCTATCGTGATTTTTTTTTTTTTATATATATATTAATTCCTTTGAAATTTTGGTGATGTTGTATCTATTTATACAACTATTATCTATTTATAATTTTTGTAATCTATTTTTCTCTGCTTTTCCTTTCTATAATATTAAGTAATAGCCAACAACTCTATTTATATTCAAATCCGTGTAGAAAAGTTAAAAGTCAGTCATACTTTCCTTTGGAGTAAGCATAGCTTCTCATTGATGTGGGATAGTTAGTTAATATATTTTACCCAAAAGCTTCAAAAGCCCAAATAACATTAAATTACCTATGTAGGCCTATTAATTGACGATGGACGTTGCTGTATAGGACTAAGAAATTTGTGTTCAGATTCGATGCTCCTCATCGAATTTAATTTGTGGCTCTCAACCATTTAAATTTAAAGCATTTTAGAAGGGATCCGCTTCGCAATAAAATAGTCAGAAAAACTGCATTTATGTAATCTCTGTTATTCTTGTATACAACCTTTTTGCTATCTTACCTGAAAACACAAGTAGGCTAACTTTCCCAAACATGAACAAAACCTCAAATAAAAAATTGTCATTAGTGAAGATGAGCAATAAGGATGCTCCGTGGTAAACATTTCCTGGGTTACTACGCAGTTGTGAAATGTGTCTCTTCGTGCCTCGTCACCCAATGGTTCCTTATCTTTTCTTCTGCTTAAAGTAGTGTAATCTGGGGAGATGTGTCACTTAGGCAGGGGGCTACTGTTACGACACGTCCTGTAGTGCAGCAGTATCGTCCAGCAGGGGCTTATCCACAGATGACTTCATCTACTGGGCCTTCCCTGGCTTATGCAAGAAGCTACTTGGCCTACTTGGCAATGGGAATTACGTTTGCAGCTGTTGTACAAGGATGCACTATTCAAATTTAAAATTTGCATAGTTGTTAATATATTGAATTGAATCGGAATTAATTGTGAATTACTGTATTTTAATTTTAATGGCGGGAATATGTGGATACATTGAAAATATTTTTCGGTGTGAAAAAACCAACATCGCCATCAATATTGATTCTTAAAAATAATCTGATACATTATTTCCATTTTTCATACCATTATTATCAGTTGGTCTGAGGACAAAGCAATCAGCCTAATCCAACGTTGAAATTTCTTACCCATCGATAACCTATACGTTTTTAAACTGCTAAACTAGCACTAAACAAATGTAAAAAATTACATCTACATATCTCCTTCGTTATATCAAATATTATTTTACTTTTATAGTTGTTAAGAGTAGGCCTACCAACTCACTGAAAAAATTATCTTATGCTTAAAATACCGCAAATTCTTATACATGACCCAAAATAAACTGTAACGGATGTAACTGTCTTGATAAAAAAAATGGTCAACAAATTCAGCCAGTCAAAATAATTCAATCACAACATAAAGAACATCATTAAACGCAAATTCGTCGATGATTCTTCTATTCTTCTATTTTTCAAACAATTTTATAAATGTTGGGGGGTGATGTTGTTCGCGTCCGCAGCATTCCATTAAAGTTGCACGTACTCCCCGGGTGGTGCTAAACGAACAACAACTTTGGCAGCTGAACTGTCACATACAGTGATCTCTCAGCTATGCCAGCTGCCAGACAAAATCCAAACGGCCCTTTCCAGGGCCAATTTAGAAATTTAGGCTGTGTTTTAAATGTTTGTCATTTTAACGTAGAGGGTCTGAGCAAATCTAAAAGTGACTGCCTCAGCAAGGTGCTGCTTGAAAATGAGGTCGATGTCCTCGCACTGCAAGAAACACACGCAGAAGACTTAGAAAACAGTGCGAGGGGCAACATCCCAGGATATAGGCTGTGGAGGAAATAGGTCACAGGGTCTACGGAGTGGCGACGTACGTTAGACACGACATAGACGACGTATCAGTCTCCCACAAAAGTTGTGATAACAACATATTTGCTGTTGCTGTTAAGGTGTCTGCGACTACGACTACTATTGTTAATGTCTACAAACCACCGAACACCCAGTGGTCAGACACAGTTCTCCCAACTGTTCCAGCAACACCCGTGCCTACTTCCAGGATGGTCCTAGGTGCATTCCCCCACTCTCAGCACAGGCCTGTAATAATATCAGTGGGAATGCAAATTCCACTAGTACTAGTGAGATCTTTTCCTCGGCCTAGATAGAACTTTAATAAAGCTGAGTGGGAGGCCTTCTCATCAAGGCTTGATAGCGGCATCAGGTTCATTCAAATTCAAATTCAAATTCAAATTCATTTATTCCATGATATATACAAAGTTGCAGTACAAAAAAGTTACAAAATGGAATTAATTCCCACATAGACTTCTCGTCTGTGTGTGGGAATGAGTTATCAGTCCTCTTCACTGCTTACTATACACGAATGTTGGAACTTAAATATGAACTTAAATAATACAAAATTAATTGACTAAGAATATCTAATTGAGGTATAGGAGTTTTAATGACATATAAACATCAACAAAATATGCTATGCCCGACGAAAAGGAGAGAAAAAAAAAACTTTAGATTTTCTTTATAAATAAAGCTTGTCTGATGTTAAAAATTACGAAAATAAAAAAGAAAAAAGGAAAAGTTTTGAGCAAGATCACGACACTCAAGTCACAATAATTTTGTTGATCAAGGAAATTATTGTAGAACAAATTATGCATCTAGTACCGGAAAGGAAATCTTAAGTGATATTGTGTTAGTTATATGGTGACCGTATCAGCGCCTCAGCCCCTTCCGCCCCAAGGCGAAAAAGCCACTCCTGGACGCTTCTCTTGTACGACAGGACACTGCCTCTCTCAGCCTCACGAATGTCAAGTGGAATATTTCTATAAACTAAGTGAGCTAAATAAAAGGGACTAGTCAAATATATTCTGTGACTAAGTCTGGGATTTTCAAAATTTACTCTTTGCCTGCCTCTTGTTTCATAACTGTGATTTAAAACTGTAAAAATAGTATTTTTGTTTGTTTTAGCGAATTTCCCTATAGGGAATACGCTATTACGGTAGTAGTCACGGTAAGACCTAAGCCCGGGACCATGATACTTTTTCGTTTTAAGGTCCCTAGAAGCCAAAAACACCGTTCGTTCAAATTGATATATATGTATATATATATATATATATATATATATATATATATATATATATATATATATATATATATGTGTCCGTGAACACGATAACTTTTGAACGGAACCTCCAATTTTGATTAAATTTGGTACAGGGGTGTAAGCCAGCATCTACTAGATTGAGTTCGCGAACCAGAATGATCGGACCATGGGAACGGGGTTTTATGGGGTTTCGAAAGGGTAAAAAATGGGTTTTTGGCATTTATTACTTTTATTTATAAAATTCCACAATTTTAACTTTAACCATTTAAAAGAGCGTAAAAAAACAAACAATCTAGTATTTTGAATTTTTTACCTAGCTTAAATGGTTATGGAGAAAATCCAAAAAGTTTGTTTTCCATGTTATTCTTATGGGAAATCAAGAAAACCTTTTATCTTGCTTATTTATTGACATATCTTGATCAAAATTTTTAAGTACATTCATTCGGAAGCGTTTATAATATTTGCTTAGAAAACCCATATGGCGGCAAACCTACGTACTCACCCCTATGGGGTTTATGGGGAAAATAAAAAGAACACCATAACCTGATAAAATTTGGTATGTAGATTCACTAGGTAGGGTTTGACTTATATTTACCAACAAAACCCATATGGCGGCAAACCTACATACTCTCATCCCCATGGATTTTATGGGGAAAAAGAAAATATACCAAAATTCCATTGGAAATTCGCTGAGTACGCAGGTCTGCTGCGACGGGGGTATATTAATGTAAATTAAAAGTGTTTTCAGATATAATTGTCTAGTGGTCAATACAGGAAATTCTTGAAACAATAAATTAGTAGGGTATAGAATATTTTTCTTTAAAATAGCTTTGATGATTGCTTTCTGTGATACATTAAGTGGTTCCAATGTAGAGGAGGAGGCCGCCCCCCACCCCAAGATTCCATATTGCAAGACTGACTGCACATAGGCGTAGTAAGCAATCCTGCAGTGCTCCGCGGACAGAACCTGACTCATCCCCTCTAAAATAAAAAAAAACTATGATCGGTTCACACGTCTTGTCCTGTCTTCCGCTAAGGCGACAATCCCAAGAGGTTTTAGAAAAGAATACATACCAGGATGGAGCAGAGAGTGCGAAGATCTTTACAGTGAGTTACAGACACTGCTGACAGAGATGTAGCTGACCAACTACTTTAATTTAACTCTCTCGACAACTCCAGGAGAGAGAAGTGGGTGAAAACTGTCGAGAACCTGAACTTCACCAAAAGTAGTCGGAAAGCTTGGTCTCTGCTCAGGAAACTCTCCACTGGTAAATCAAGTGAAAAACACGATGCCTCACAGCCTAGCCCTCGTGAAATTGCAAAACGCCTCTCCGTACTTTCAAAACCTGTGCGTTCGTCTGCAGACAGAAAAATTAATTTCAGGCTTAATGAAATAAAGGAGAGTCGGCAAGCACCCTTGGAAGTCTCTAGACCCTTCACTTACGACGAGCTGGAAGTGGCGATTGATGTGATGCCAATTGGCAAAGCAGCAGGCTTGGATGACATTTTCCCGGAGTTTATAAAACACTCGGGTAACAAGGCTAGACAGTGGCTTCTTGAAGTTTTTAACACCACTCTGAAAACCGGCGACATGCCTGGGATATTTAGAAAATCCAAAAATATAGCTATCTTGAAGCCCGGAAAAGATCCAAAACTACCTGAAAGTTATCGGCCAATAGCTCTTTTAAGTGTTTGTTATAAGCTGCTAGAGAGGTTGATTTATAACAGAATCCCCTCTATTCTCAATGCCAGCATCCCTGTTGAACAAGCTGGATTTAGGCCTGGTCGCAACTGCTGTGACCAGGTTCTGGCTCTGACTTCTTTCATTGAGGATGGGTTTGAGCGAAGACTGAAAACCTCTGTGGCTTTTTTAGATCTGACTGCAGCATATGACACTGTCTGGAGAAAAGGCCACCTAGTTAAATTTTACGACCTTATTCCTTGCCCTTTCTTGTTGCGTCTCCTCAACTCAATGCTCTCCAATAGGATGATAAAAGTATATCTGGGACGCAGAGAAAGTACGTTTAGGCAACTAAAGGATGGTCTGCCACAAGGGTCAGTGCTCGCCCCACTGCTCTTTAATGTGTATACTGCCGACATTCCTGTAACTCGGTCCTTGAAGTTTATATATGCAGACGATATTGCATTGGCATATCAACACCAGCATTTTTGACAAGCAGAAGAAACACTAACAAATGACCTCATGACCCTCGGTGAATACTTTGAAGCCTGGAAGCTTAATCCAAACCCAACAAAAACTGAGGTTGCTTGCTTCCACTTGAATAATAGACTGGCCAACCAAAAACTTAAAATCGTATTCAACGGTGTTGAGCTAAAACATAATGACCACCCACAGTATCTGGGAGTCACTTTAGATCGGTCTCTCACGTTTAAAAGCCACTTACAAAAAACGGCAGTTAAGGTGAGAACCAGGACTAACATTGTCCATCACCTTGCTGGCTCCACATGGGGAGCTAACGCACAAGTTCTGCGAACCACTGCTCTGTCATTGGTATATTCAACTGCTGAGTACTGTGCTCATGTGTGGTTAAATAGTGTGCACGTTAGAGAGATCGACGTCCAGCTAAACAGGACCATCATGAGAGCTATAAGTGGTACCCTCATGGCAACCCCTGTACCCTGGCTCCCCGTGCTGTGTAATATCGCTCCTCCTGAAATAAGACGAAGGGATGCACTCATTAGGGAATACACAAAGATCTTATCTGCTCCACAGCTGCCCATCCATAATTACCTACCCCAGAATGCGGGTCGATTGAGGTCCCGAAAACCACCGCTACGAACAACCTCCCAGTTGATGGACACGAACTTCACCATCCATACTAACTGGACTTCCTCCTGGGACGCTTTTCAAGGTCGTAATCACTTCTTGATAGCTGACGCGACCGTAGCGGTAGATGGTATGAATCTTCCTCAAAAGCAGTGGACTATACTCAATCGTTTCCGCACTGGAGTGGGAAGATGTAATTATTGGAAGTACAAATGGGGAATATCACAAGACCAGTCATGCGACTGCGGAGCAGAGTATCAAACTATGGAACGCATAGTCGAAGAGTGCCCACTGAGTGCCTTCCCCGAAGGATTGGCCGGTCTGCATAGCTCAAGTGAAGCTGGGCTGCAATGGCTGAGCGCCCTGAATTTAGCTCTATAAGGAGAGATCTGATTTTTATTTTAGTGTTTAGATTTTTACTTATACTGACTCAGGTGCTCTGCACCGCAGAATTTATTTATTATTCTTAAACCATGGCGGCTGGCTAAATGAGCCATACGATATATATATATATATGTTTGTTTGAACTTGATGAAAGATATGGAAACCCCGTTAGTGTATGTTCGAGCTAATTTCCAAACTTCATAGTAGCTGTTCAATAAATCTTGCACTTGTTTAGAAAAGCGTAGGATGAGAACTGGGGCAGTCTTTGACAGTTTAGGAAATAATTTATAACACATCCTAACTACGAGCTTAGAAATCTCTAGTACTGTATTCCCATATCGTTCCCATAACATTTCCAATTTCAATTTCCATTAGGCCTTTATTATCCCTTATATGCCTAACAGAAGTATTCAATTTTCATTATTAGTGGGCCTATATTATTGTTTCTATAAGGGAAGTATACAATTTTAATTTCTAGTTGACCAATATCATCCCCTTTAACAGAAGTATCAAATTTTCATTTCTTATCGGACTGTATTGTCAGGTCACAAAAAAGGGCACTCCGGATCATCACTGGGGCGTCATCGAATAAGAACTGTCCATAGAATGGGCACAATCTTCAGAAGGCTAGGGGTCTTAACCTTCTACGGGAAGTACGTGCTGAGTTGCATCTCTTATGTGCATGCAAATTCTGACCACTATTTTAAAAGGGAGGAAATCCATTCACATAACACCCTTCATAGGGACAACCTTGACATCCCTTACTTTTGGAAGAATAGTTTCCCTCAAATGGAATCAATTCTACACAGCACCTTGCCAGCTGAAGTGCGGCAACACAAGGCAGGTCCCTTTAAAACAAGAACCAAGGCATAGCTTATCTCCCTGGCTCTATAAATGAAGTCCTTGAGGCGGAAAAGAACACATCCTGGCTGCCTAAGTCTCAGCCACTATCTTGTAAATAGTTCTTTTTTATTCACGTATGTCACAGTCTATCTGGTTTGGCCCAGGCAATGACGAAGATGTAGGTAATCAGGTATTGTCTCTACAATAGAAGAATCCAATTTTCATTTCTAATAGGGCTGTATTGTCTCTAGAACATAAGTATTAAACTTCTAAAAGATTTTCATGGAGTAGCTTCTATAGTGGTACAGAAGTAGCACTCTGGCGACGCGACGCGACGTGCCTACGCCGTGACGTGCCAAGACAGATACACTACGATACACACTATACAGTGGTATAGTGCTGGGGTCTTGGACGTGCCCGTGCACGCCGCCACGCCGCACGTGCCACCCTCCTCACGTCCGCACGTGGTGTCGCGGTCACGTGCCGGAGAAAAACTTTCCCGCGCGGGCGAAATAACCGCGACTCCACCATCTCACCGGCAGCGGCCACTATCTCACTTTTACCAACCTTTTACCTTTACAATAAAGGTGCACAGTTTTCTTTATGAACGTGTTGGACGGGTTTAATTATTTTGTTGTGATGCTTGAACATATCAAATAGATCAATTTATGTAAACTTCATGGATGAGCTGTTGACCAGAATTTATAATAGTTAGTGATTGCCATTTCATAACTGAATAATTGTTTGATTTATGTCATGTTGCCACCTATTTGACAAGGTGAAATAAGGTGGGACCGCATCACCAAAATGTTGGACGACAAATTTGAACTAAGTCAAACTTGGAAGATCTTTGGTCGGGATTGGGTGAATGAATCTTACGTCAACTTTAAAGAAACCCCCTAATATTTATGATTGTTTTAAAATTTAGATATGACATATTAAAAATTTGGTTGTCGTTTAAATTTTACGGCGATATAAGGTGGAACGTTACAAAAAAAGTTTTTGTATAAAAAACTTGAAGGAGCATCAAAGATAGGTTGTTTTGAAATCAAAACGTATAGTTTTTCTTTCTTTTCAATAGAAAAATTAATATCTTGTGATAACACTTTTCATCCAAATATTATAATAATTAAATTTAAGGATTAACCTTATTTAATTATTGGCCTTTCCTTAATAATTAATTAAGTTAATTCACGCAATAAAGACGTCAGGAATCTGTTTGTGCTGAATGAATATAACAGATTATTGTGAGAGATATCTTAAATGTAATTCAAGTTTTAAAAAGTTCGGGACATTTAACATGGAAATGGAATTATAAACTAGTCGAATGGGTTCATGTACTATATTCATCGTATTTTTTTAAATCTCTATGAAGTACAGTAATTTACTTCAGAATCATGGTCTGCTGTCGGTTGTACAGTACTTTTATTCTTTTACTACTTTCTCCTTAAATCATTATTTTTATCGCAGAATTTTTGTTTTCCACGATAAATTACGGTAATTTCCACATGTAGGCAACATTGAATGGAATTTTGAATTTCTTATTTTTACGCCTGCAGACAGCCTGAATCACTTTAGACCCATTTTCACTAAAGATGACACTTCGTCCGGGCAAAAAGGACGATTTCCGCAATAATGTTCAACATTACTTTTCACACACGTTTTACGCAATTTGTGGCCAACTTGCACGTAATGCGTGGACATAAAGGTATCTAGGTCTAATGACATCACCGTTGTCTAATCGCTGGTCTCTCGTTAAAACCAAGGTTCTCTGACCGGTACGGACTGGCTGTGGATGTCTGACTCGTCCACCGCTAGCGCTAGCTGTAACTTGTAACACAACCGTAGTCGTACCGCCAGCTCTAGACCACGGGGCAAACGCCACTTACTGTAATAGACTGCTTTTACGGTCTATAAATCCGTGTTGTTTTGCTCTGAAAGGCTGGTAAAACGGCAGTCGCAGGGTATTATTATATTAATGCTCGGTTTTACTACCATTCTCACATTTTCATCACCGTTGCAGCTTTTGTTACTGGTTTTCAATCACTTAGGATTATTCTAGACTTGTTCTAGACTTGTTCTAGAGGTGTTCGAGACATATTCTAGATGTGTTCTAGAGACATGTTCTAGAGGTGTTCTAGACATGTTCTAGAGGTATTATAGATGTGTTATAGAGGTGTCATAGACAATTTCTAGAGGTGTTCTAGACATATTCTAGATGTGTTCTAGACATGTTCTAGAGGTGTTCTGGACATGTTCTAGACATGGTCTAGAGGTATTATAGATGTGTTATAGAGGTGTTCTAGACATTTTCTTGAGGTGTTCTGGACATGCCCTAGGCTTGTTCTAGGCGTTTTGTAGACGTCTTAGTTTCATTTAAGCTTTGAAACGGTCAGGTGATGAGGTTAAATGTTCAAAATATCTATTCGGGTATATGTTTCAGAGTATGATTAAACTTTACCAAATGTATTTTTGCAGGATAACAAATAATGTTGCTTGAATCGTAGTATCACTAAGCATTTAAAAACTTCTAGAGAATTTTTTTAAAGAAGATCAATTTTAACATCACTTGCAGTGGGGTGTGTTTTAAACTTAGAAAACTGTATGTTTTTAGGACTTCGATGTAGAATTTTGTAATATTTGAGGGGATATACATAGAGAATAGAGTTCAAAGACTGATACAAAAATAGGTTATTGTTAATGTTTAGAGATTTCATGAAGACTGTTTTGGCCTCAATCAATAAGTAAACCCACACTCTTAGTAAAATTGAGTGGTTGTTAATGGAAGTGATGTCGTCAAAGTTTCTAGTTACAACACTATTTACAGTATTCTATCAGCCAATAGCTTCACAAGTTCTCAGACGTTTAGCCAGACGCCAGCTAATCAGCCGCCAGTTGCTATAATATCTCAGCTTTGTACAATGTGGAAGCATGCTCTCACGGTTATTACTTAATCACTGTGGTTTGTCGCTTATAATAACCTCTTGGTAATGGGTAAACATTGAGATAAGTGTGTAAACTGGTTTAAACATGTGTGGCCGACTGTATATCCTTAAACGGTGCGGGATAATTGAACCATCCGGGGTATCCGGGCATTATTGAATCGATATTAAATTAAGGCAAGATCATATCAAGTGAATCTGTTGAGTGAAGGTCTATATTGTAAATTGGGTATATTTTAAGATCATATACGTGGTGTAATGCAATATAGCTTAATTGGACCATAATGTTAGTTGAGAAATAATGTAATTCCGTATCTAACGTGTATCTCGGAATGACAAAATGTTAATTTGAACCAGACATTCACTGGGCCTCGACACAATCTACAATTAACTTGAGCACATTACGGAGAGTAAGAGATAGAACCAATTTTCATTAAGTTCTTACTAAAATGAAAATTTTGCCACAATTGCGAGCTCATAAATTGAAGCTTCTTCATTTATGAATGAGCAATTAGTTAAAAGTCCTAGACATTCTTAACTTGGATATTAAAAAATGAATTTAAAAGACAGATTGTGCGGTTTATATAATGTATTCAATTACTGTTTCATTTCTGAGTGTAATAAATAGATTATAACGTGAGTAGACTTCTCATTTTAGAAAAAGAAACCGAGAAATTTCGAATCGGGTACCTGTAGAGATCAAACATCATCACAACATAAACATAATCTTTGACTAAAGGCTACATGTAGATCACGTATAACTAGTCTATGGGGTCATCCACCGAAGGATTGAGGAGGAACTGAGACGGAACATGTTAGTAAACCACTTTTGTTAATCTATCAGTTCTGGAGGCTTATTTACAATGAGTTAGTCTATGGCATATGAAATTCTTGTACGCCGCCTCAAATACCATCAGTACTTTTCTGTTGTAAATTTTGAGATTCAGAGAAGTCTATTCACCCAGTGTACAAAGTCTGTGAGGTGTTCAAATCTGCGACGTGTGTGATCTTTTGTGTGTTCCTCAGGGTTCAGCGTCGGAGATGAGCTCGGGTTCAAGCAGTCGCTGTCGACGCTGGAGAGCAGCCGACGACGGTCAACGGACTCGCAGGCAGCGCCCAACGCTGTCGACACCCAGGAGGTCAGTAACTACCAGCTATAGCAATACTAGCGATACTAGTCCTAAAGTCCCACAATTATTGTCAACCGAAGAAACAGCTACGATAGCATTTCATAGTTATACAATTTACTGCTTGCTGATCTGCCGAATGTGCTGCTTGCTTTGACTTCTAAAGGTATTCGGAGTTTCTGAAATGAAGGTGTGCAAATGCACAATCATTGATGCAAGCGTGACCAAGCTTTTTTCTAATGATAAAATCCATCAGGAGAACGGTAAAATAAAATGGTGACAGATCTGTAACGCTCACACTACTTTCAACCGCGATGCGATCACTTTCCGATGCAACCATGATTCAAGTGTCAACTAACTATCGACGTGTATACTCATGGACTCGCCTACGGCTGGATGGGGGCTCCACCCCCATGGTGGTGCCTGAGTAGTTGTCCTTCATTAAAGGCCTTTTTAGGGATTTAGGCCAATTTGTTAATTGCTGAAAGATATTCGAGCATTTATTAGGTTTCTATCAATGTGTATACTCCTGGACTCGCCTACGGCTAGATGGGGGCTCCACCCCCTTGGTCCCTGAGGTCCCTGAGTAGTTGCCATTCGTTAGAAGCCCTTTTTAGGGATTTTCTTGATTTGTTAATTGCTAAATTATATTCAATCATTTTAGGTTTCTAACTATCGATTCTATGCATATGCTCTGGATTGAGCCATAAATGAGTTTGAAACGGTCCGCGTGGATAACGTTGTGGGTCGTCTACTGCTGATCGGTGTTCATTCAAGGCTAGTGCGCGCCGCCGCCGCGCCGCGACGCCGGTCGCCGCTACAAGAGCTGGACCACAACACAGATGTTTAAATACAATAAATCTACAGATTCGGTTGATGCATTAAATACAGTATATCTTTTATTTTGTAAAATCATAGGTATCGACTCAATGCAACACGGCCCGGGGTGAGCAGTATTGGAGGTGTCCAAGTGTATTTCGCACGAACAAAAGCCAAAACACCATGTATGTTGAACCTTTCACTTGTTAGGACCTCTGACATTCAATACATTGAAAATCGTGCTGTGGAAGTGCTTTCTGTGCAGAAGGAAACGTCGATTCCGATGTCTGCAAATATCAAATGCCTCTTTAGTTTATGTACGATCGAAGCGACGACGATCAGATCGTGGAAGAGATTTTTGAATGTGAAATTACACGGTTAGATCGACGATCACGAGTCATCCGCGTCACGCGCCGCAGGCACGAGCAAATAACGACGATACGGTGGTGATCGAAGGTCTACGGAATAATTCGTATCGTAAACATTGTTTACAAATTCTAGCTAATTTCTTGTTGGTTAAAACAGAACGGTTTAGACATGCTATACCTATAAGACAGATTAAGAAAATATTTACAGATTTTACAAAAACTCAGCTATTTGATTGATTTGTGTTAGAAGATCAATGAAATTGGAAACCTCTGATATAAATGAAATATATTTAAGTTTGATAAGTTTTTCAAAAGACTTTAACTTTAAAAGACAAAGGGGGCCTTAAACAAAGCTCTATGTTTTATGCTCATAAATGATATATTTATGATATCATAAATATATTATTATATGTGTTTACAAAAATTTTAGATTTAGAAAACAGCACATAAGTATAGCACCTAACAGCAGGTTCTATAGGTTCATGCAAAACCATGATTAATGTGGTTGGACGTGAGTGGATTTGAAGTAGTATGGGGTTGGTTTTTATAATTTTTCTACATTATTTAAATAACATTTCAGAACCTAAGCTTGTATTTTTTTCATTATGTAGGGCTAGTTAAAAATTGAAAAATCATCAACAAAGTCAAATATTTGTCGTCTTATTTCGCAGTGTAATATTTTAGGAACTCTCCAATTTCTCTTCGGAAGCAGTATATTATTTGCGGCCATAAAATTGATTGCTGCACCTTGCAGAAAACGAGCCTCTCTCTGTCCACCGTGGGAAAATTACTTCAATTTGGAATAAGTGTAATAAACTCTCCTGGAATTAGACTCAACTACCGCACAACGAGGTTGGAACCGGCGTCAGTGTCTTCATTTGGCGGGGTTGTGTAAATTGGGTATTTAGTTGTGGTTGAAAAATTGTTAGTGGTTGCGCAAAAACTGAAAGTGCTGCATCAGACAGTGGTATGGTATTAGGAAATGTATAAAGTGTGCAAGATGATCGTCGTACTTTCTGGTTTTATGGTAGCAATGCATAACAATGCATCTTATTAAACATATTTAATCTGTCTCTTAAGTGGTTTTTATACATTCGTCAAATATATTGTGTTTTGTAAAACTGACTAGGCTAAAGAATAAAAGTGGATCAAATTCCAATAATCAACATAAAGATTTTAAAATTGACAATGATTGTGGTCATACAAATTAATTAGTATTCCTTGGTCACTGTTCCTCCACATAAAAAACTAATGCCTATTGTTTTAAAAGCAAACTAGATAAAACTAGATACTTTATTTTCATCTAAGTAAATTCAATGGGTTGCTCGAGTTTTCTTTGTAACGGAAAATTGGTATTGGGCTAAACACTTAAGATGGTCGAAATAAGAAAGAGAGAACATATTTGAATTTTTAGTAATCGAAAGCTTGAATATTAACCGATCGGTATTTATCAAGATGGATGCTAATATCATTGACTATGTACATAGTCAATGCTAACATTGTGTAGCATATCATATACAAATACAACATAATAACAGAGTTTAAAAAATCGAAGCAATCACAATGCTTCATCACTGAAAACCGAGGTACCATGATGTTAAGATGTTGAAACATACAGAATAAGAAATTTGCTTGTAGGATCAGGATACATAAATTTATCAAATCCATGCAATTACTGTCCGTTGATTAACGTAGCAAAGTAACGATTACCCTTCTGTTTACAAAGTCAATAAACAACCATTGTGGGCGGGTCTATCTATCAACCATTCTGCAGTACGGCCGAGTCTGTCTAGCATCAAGGTGTTCAACAATGCTAATGGGTCTGCTACAGACAGACCTGTAACGTAGAGCATGGGCGTGCGGCATTGACCGGTACCAGACCAAAGGCGAATGCCGCCCGGCCTTATCAGTCGAGCCTACTCGTGACCTTGACACATTACTGTTATCATATTGTTCATGTTACGACTTCTATTGCTCACGGTCTGAGAGAAAATCAAAATTAATTGTGAGTGTACTTTATATAGCATTATTTTGTGTACTGTACTAACATCGTTCACCTCAATTAGAAAGGAAAAACGAAAAACCATGAGAGAAAAAAGAAACTCCCTTTGTGATTGTTTTTTAATTCCAAGTAATTTATATTAAGATCTTATCAAACAACAATTAAGAAGGATTTAATGTACAAAAGTACAGTAGATAGAATGAATTGGAGGCAAATTTAGGTTTACGCGAAATTAAACCTCTTAAGAGTCATCTTCACCCCTGGGCCAGTAGCCCATTGTTGCGCAGTCGGCAATGTTAACCATACGGCTTTTAATGCAAAACATGGTATCGCATTTGCCTGTTTCGGCCGCCGTTTTTCAACCGATTTTCTTTAAACTTGGTAAGTGTTTAGTTGAATAGTTATACTATGTCGCTCATACCTCGGAATTTTGAAAATTTAACAAATATTCCTAAGGAAAATCGAGTTACTTTGCGACGTCTCAAAGATTAATTTTTAAGACGTTTAACAGGGAGAGACTCCTATTACAGGAGTCACAGGGAGAGACTCCTGTTAAACGTCAATTCTTAGCTGCCCCATCGAAAAGAATTTTAATGTGTTTTGCTACTTCAAATAACTGAAAACAGAAAAGTGAGTGTTAAAAATCGCACTCGCCGATTTTTTAATATCGTTGAGAGATTAATTACGAGAACTTTACACAGTTGTCAAAAATATTTCTTTAAGAATAATGATTGGTTGTTTCCTTTCTTTACTAAAAACTATAGATGCACTTTCATGAGCAACGTCAGAAAGAAACGATGCATCTTCCATGATGAGCATAGCGCCTCAAGACGCAGATTTCAATGCAATTTGTTTAGGTATTATTATTGAGAAAGCTCTACCAGGTCGGACAGTCGGACACAGGTTCTGCTGGAGGTATAGTCGCAATACTGCCAACCCACCGGACATCGCAGTTTAGCCGCTCGTGTATAATAACACTATTACCGTAATTGCGATAACCACACTGACCGCGCTCGCCTATGCTGAACCACGTGACCGGGCCTGCAGTAGGCTCATTATCGGCCGATCTCTAGTAATTGAGGATAATCTGCATCTGTCTGCTTCAGACACGACGGAGGTGGCTCGTGTAAAGGGAAATTCTGGGTTTATAAAGTTTTCCTACCACTACATGGAAATAATCGCATTGGCACAACTGTAACCCCTATGCAAAACAGTTCATTTCCGGTTTCCGTTCCTTTTCCCGCTAAAGCGGCAATGATTCTTTACCGCACGCTAGATCAAACAGCAATTTTAAGTCAGCACGGCATACGATACTTGTATCTAGTCTGGAAATAATTGTTGTGTCGGCCGACCAAATGTGTAAAATGTTTTTTAAGTGTGTGTTTTGTGATATGTGTGTCAATTTGTGACGAAGACAAGTTGTTCAGCAATGAAATGATATTTTTATAATTTAGGATTTGAAAATGAGGTAATAAACCTCAAAACTATAGTAATCGTTTGAGAATACTACAGGATTGAAGACGTTAAGGTAAATTAGCCTACTATTCATTAGTCTAATCAATCCAGGAGGCATTAACATGAATAATACCACAGAAAACATTCCTCTAGTTTCAAGGACGTCATATTTTTAGCGAGTAACCGGTGCGTAGTTTTATCGGCTTGAATCTGGAAAATCAAATATCAAACAAGATACAACTAGTCAATTAGAACTAGTTATTATGAGAGTGTACAACGTGGTACACGGTAGTATAGCAACTTAACTTTACGAATCAAATGTCGCAGTTAAACTTATGAAACAGTTTGTTATTAACGTATAACGTATAGGCAAGGAAGTAAACAAGGGATTTTATAGATGTTATAGATGATTATGGAAATGATTATAGATGAGACTATTCCGCAGGCCTCTTGAATTTAGATAGCGTTGAAAGCTTTGCACAGACCATGACTAACTGTATTGGGTTCACTATTAATTCTAAGGAGGTGTTCACTGATAATTTTTCTTATCATTAATCATGGACATCCATCTTTTGTTTTTCTTTCAAGGGGGTTGGCAACAGGTTGTAAACCTAAACTGTGAAATACTGAATGTCCCACATGTAGAGGCGTCATGCTTACTTAAATTTAGGTTGTGATCCAGAGTTGTTAGTGACAAACTGACCTTTAAAATGCCTTTAAACTGTATGCAAGTTTGCGCAGACAAACGTTGGGTGCTATAATATCACACGCAACCAGATTTGAGCTCGAGGGTTGTTTACACTAGTAACTGAATTTCCGCCCCCACCGCTCAAGTCGAGATGAGAACCACCGCACAGAACCAGACGATGAGGACGTCTTACTTGCTGAAAATGCAAAGTTCAAAATGCGTTTCATGAATTCAACACATGTTACTGGAACTTGGGTTCGGCGTTTATTAGAGGGAGGCGAATTCGGCGTGTTTTCCAAAGTATATTGAATTCTAACATAGTTAAATGTGCTTTATTATTTGTATGCTTACTGTATATTGAAAAAAGTACAAATTTGAAGGCTCCATTATAGAATCTTGATGGCCGTGATATTTCGTCTTTGTTGCACTGCCGAATTAATAATTCTGTATCCTCGGTTTAAGCTCAAAACAAGTGTTCTCAAGTGGTGGTAGCAAACGCCGGTAGCCTACTGGGAATCACCTGACCGCACGAATTCATGTAAAACCTAGCCCTGATGAATGCTTGAATGAATGAGGTGGGCACGAAGTGTAAACGGCTCAAATCAGTCTGCACTTGATTTCAATGCACTAAAAATACAATATAAAAAAAAGTTCCGGAACGGCATAATAATTATTTACCCAACGTGTGGAAACATTTAAAAATACTTTTTAAGCCATATGATGCGTTTTTATCCCTCCAGGAGGACGCCCCATAGAGATTAAAATAAAAATATTAGATGTAACCATAGGTCAATATGGACATCAAATTAAATGTCTATTTTAATGACAGACACCTAATGAATGAAGAAGGAATGAATGAATGAATGAATGAATGAATGAATGAATGAATGAATAGAAGAATGAAGGACACAAACCGGACCTTTAAAGGGTGACAGAGTAATAAATGGCATAGGCCATCAAGCTTTGCATTTAAATCATAATGGCAAAAAAAATTAAAGAAACTCACGATATATTCCACCTTTTGAGGTCAGGTCTGGTTAAATTGCTCACAATTCAAAGCCCTTTAAAATTATGTATCATATGACTTACGCCAGTAAAGTCTTTTTAAAAACTTCCTTTGAGGGACATCAATAAGGGAAGTGATGCAGAAAACTGCATTGGTCTATCTAATGTCATACTGAAGCTTAAAGAGCCTTGTATGCCTATTCTGAGCAATTTACACAAGCCCAACCTAAAAATTTCGAGTTTATCATACAAAGTTTGCAATTTTTTACTCGGTCATCCTTCGGGCATGTGGCATTGTTCTACACTTTTAAAGGAGCATTTAATTTGATGTGTATATTGTGACCTATGCTTACTGCTAAGATTTTTCATCTTATTCTCCGTTGGCCGTTCCCCTGGAGAGGTGAAACTCTCCATGGCTAAAAATTATTTTTAAATGATAAATTTACAAGTACAAAATTTCATTGATCATGCTTAATTGGGTAAAATAATGCCATTCCGGGACTTTTTAAACACATTGTAGGTTTATATGTGTTTAGACTGCGCCTACGAGCTTGTTTTCACCAACAGTTTTAGTGGCCCATAGTTGGACCCTTAGAATAGAATGCGCTCTCCTACGCCCTTTGGTATCAGAGACCCGCGTTATGAACAGCTCTTGGTCAAGACACCGGCTTCACAAAGACTCAAGGCCGCCAAGGTCCATGGTTTCACCGGTAGTGCTTACACAATCCTGATCGAAGTGGGTCGGAATCATTCTGATAGAACACTTTAATTATGGTGCACCGACCTTGAAAGCTAAGGTCGACTACCGTGACCACAGGGTTGCGTGGGAATGTGATAGTGACAGGGATTAATGATAGATCAAACCGAGTACGGTATAGGCTGTAATTTGGGGAACGTAACGTCTCAATTTCTTGACAGTAAAAAGTGTGAATTTAGCGAGAGTTAGACGTAACCGTGTAAATAGATAAGCACTCTTGGATTTAGATTTTTTTACTTCGTAAGCTAAACAGCTTAAAATAATCAAATGATTACACAATTTTCAGGAATATTAAATAAAACAATTAAAATTCTTTCCCTGGCTAATGGTTTTCAATGTGATGATTTTAAATTCATAAACCAAATTGGATATTAAGTCATGTTTCTTCAAGCAATATGAAGAAAGCTTTTTTTTATCTCGTATAGGTTGTTTAAAACTCATTTAGGTTGAATATATTTCTTGAGCTAATATACAAAAGCAAAAATAAGGGGTCAACTATTTTATCCAGTGAAATTTTATTTACCATTCATTTAACGATGCAACCTGGTGCGTATTATGAATGTAAATGTCAATTCTATACTAGGGATAAATAATTTTAATTACCTAGTATATCATGAAATAAGTATGAAAGTACCAGGGGGACCGAGCTTAAGCTCGGTAAAATTATTACTTTCGTTCCTCACACAAAGCTCGTTCGCTCCGCTCACTCGCCAAGCGGAAGGTTTGCTGCACATTGGTATGATATTCCTAAAACCACAGGTTAAAGATTTAACACATTGGTTTATTTTATCTACAGTTATCAGCTGATTTTTGTTCAATTTAAAAATCTCCATAAGGATAACATGGAAACTTTAAAGAACTCTAGCGCGAAAACCGGATTTTTCCCAGCTATGGGACCAGCTCTAATCGATTTCTGGTGGCCAAAACCCCCATATTCAATCAAAAAATCAAATATCCTTGGAGCGAAAAAAAACTTTTCCCGGACAAATGGAGCTTGTTTTAGAGTATAAGATAACAGTACCAGGGGGACCGAGCTTAAGCTCGGTAAAATTATTACTTTCGTTTCTCACACAAAGCTCGTTCGCTCCGCTCACTCGCCAGGCGGAAGGTTTGCTGCACATTGGTATGATTTTCCTAAAACCACAGGTTAAAGATGTAACACATTGGTTTATTTTATCTACAGTTATCAGCTGATTTTTGTTCAGTTAAAAAATTTCCATAAGGATAACATGGGATCTTTGAAGGGCTCTAGCGCGAAAACCGGATTTTTCCCAGCTATGGGACCAGCTCCAATCGATTTCTGGTGGCCAAAACCCCCATATTCCAAAATTTGAAGGAAATCGTCGGAGCCGTTTTTGAGATAATTGTGCAAGCAAGCAAACAAGCAAACAAGCAAACATTGCTCGTATAAGAGTATAGGATTTTTCACTGTATTTTTCATTTAACAGATGATCTTCGTTAGTGTTTCGACCACATTTCCTAAAACATATTTTTAAAGACCATTGATTTGATAAAATTGTATTAGATAAAAAATATATAAAAAAACTGAACGATTTAATTTGATATGCATTTACCGGTAAACGCGCTGAACCAGTAGAATTAGTTAAAAATACAATATACATATACAGTATATACTCTTCTCTCCAGACTATGGTGAAACTACGTTGGCAACACTGAGTGGCAACAATGGGTATCGAATCAGCTGATGTTTTGTTCCGTCTCCGCCAGCTGAGTGCTAATGGGTCACGTGCCGCCGTCCAACGCTCTACTTGCTGCGCTCCTGCTGGCTTCACTCACACTTTCGTTCTGTTCTAATCTTGTGTGGCACGCACACACAGTTGCACTTTCTAGTTTGAAAACTTAACAGTTGATTCTTTACCGCACGCTAGATCAAACAGCAATTTTAAATCAGCTGTTATTATAAACCATGCTACAGCTGTTATTCATTGTTGTCGTTTAGTAATTGCTTCTTTTTTAGTTTGAGGTTATGTTTGATAGTTAACATTATGTTCCAACAGAAACAAATCTAAAATAATCTAAATGACATTTTGTTTACAATAAAACATGTGATATGTAAAAATTATGTTGGTAGGAAAACTCTTGTGTGTATTACGAGCGCAAATAGTCATTGCCGCTCTCGAATTGTTTGGCCGCACTCAGCTGACGCTTCGTGCGGCCATCTACAATTCTTGAGTGGCAATGACGATCTTTACGCTCGTATTACACAAATTAATGGGGTATCTTATTTGGCTTATTTAAAGTCATATTAAGTTTTTCATGAAAACTACTTAGGTTTTCACTTTATGTTTGGTAAAATAGGCCTACTTTTCTACATATCAGGAATTCCAAATCAAATTATTTTTTCAATTAAATCAATTAAGACTACAGAAATTAACAATTATGGATGTTTTCATGACAACAAAGCTATTACTCTTTGGTTAATTCAAAACAGGAACGTTCTTATTATTTTCATTAAGTTTTTAAGTTGAAAGTAGTATTAAAGTGTATTAAAGTTATTTTAATAAAACCTACATAGAAGTCCTATTACTAAAGAACTTTTGTGTAGGTTTTATAAATGCTCTTTGACCAGATCTTCTTCTACTTGGTTCCTTCGAGGAAGACTCCCAAATTTAAGAAAAGTAGCATTATAAGACGTTTAAAATTTTTTGTGATGGTGAAATGAAAACTTTCGCTCTCGATTTCACTCCTATCGGTAAACGTTCTAGTTCTACCACCTCTGATTCCTCGTCTTCATGTTTTGTTGCTGGGACGCTGATCTTTGCGTTGTAGGTAAGCAGAAAGCATCTCACAATTTTATAAAATTCATATTGTATCTTATAACATTTTTCCTAAATTGAAACATTTTTGGGGGTTTCAAGTTTTTTTTATAACCTTTTTGTGTATAAACTCTTTTCCTACAGTGCTTATGGCGTGGGATAGTTAGCTCGAACCTTACTTGCTATTCTCACACAAATCCTGTTGTCAGATGTTCTAACAAAACCACTATTGTTAAAAATAGATTTGTGATACGCACGTTTGCCTGGTGACCTTTTATTCATGCAACAGACCTTTCTTCACAACCGATAACGACTGATGGCCTATTGTTGATGTGCTTTACGTATTTTGACCTTCATCACCAACTGAAAATACTAGTTTCAGAAACTATTTGTTTTTATAACTACGAATGACCTAGTTTGATAACAAAGGCTGCCTTATAACCTTGAACTAATTAAAAGATATTTAAGTTAAATTGTTTATATCATTACGTATCAAGTAACATTTATTATAATAGTGAGTAAGGTTATTTATGAGTACTTATTAGTTAAAAGTACTTATTTTCAAATGCAGATTAGTTCATTAACTCGCCGTTTAGGCCTACATATATTAAAGTTGAGCAAGATTAAAATTTTGACTTAATAAACAATTGCTTCCTTTAGTAGAATGATATAATTCCTCAATAGATGTTAGCATATGCATATGCATTGAGCAATGTACAACGGCAGTTCAGCAACTTTAATACATTTTTTAAATCACTCATGTTAAAAGCTACATCAGTTTGTGTAAGTTGGTTAATATTAAATTGCCAGCAATTTTCTAAACAACCGATGTATTAAAAGGCGGTGTAGTCTATTCAACACACCCTCTTCGTCTTCACACCACCATTAGTAAGCCCATCATTTTTATTATAGACTAGACCTCTTTTAACCCCTGCAAGAGACTATAGACGGGTGTAAGAAATGAAAATTGTATACTTATAACTTAGGTACACAGGGTGTTCAAAAAGTCACTGACGATTTTACTTTAGTTATTCTATGGAAACTGTACATGTTACATAGATGGACAAAATAGCAAACGAGAATTAATTTAATGCCATTAATGATGGGTAGGTTTTGTTGAAACATCGTGCAACAACCGTGGTTGGTTGGTAGATAGATGATATGAAATAGATGAAAAACATAGTATTTTTTGCTTGTGTACGAAAATTGCATTAATATAATATGATGTTTGTATAGCAGTTTTTCAATTCGAATGATGATGAAAAGCATAAACTATTTATTACTCATGATGAAATGGTCCTTTTGATCATCTTAATCATCTTTTAAATTGCAAAACTGATCATTAATTATCGTATACTTTGTTTTCATTTGTTCCTACATTTTACTTTGTAAAGGCAATTTTCGCCCACGCCCCCCAAATTCTAAGTTGTTCCCTGATGTTTCAACAAAACCTAACCATTATTAATGGCATTAAATTACCTCTTATTTGCTATTTTGTTTATCTATGTAACATGTATAGTTTCCTTAGAATAACAATAATACGTGTGGCCAGTGACTTTTCAATTTTAATTTACTGTATGCCGACTTTTTATTACTTTACTTAATTTACATACTTATAAGTAGGTCCTATACTTTTACATTGTCGTGATAAACATTGTAGGCAAAATATGTTATACAGTATTGAGAAAAGAAAACAACAAATTTATTATCACAGAAAATATCAATTTCCCTTGAGTATTTTTACTGTTATTAACATATTTTTCGCACTAGACAAAAAGGCATTTTTTCAACCAAGTATAAAGCACATAAATATTTTAGATAATTTAAACATGTTTATCAAAGATGGTAAACCAAATAATAGTTATTTATTTTTATTCGAGTAATGACGATTTGTAACCTTGTAACGAACATTTGACTTAAGATTCAATGTCATTTTAACAGACATTAAAAGCGAAAGGCAAATAAAAAACCATCAATGTAAATAATCAATTCAAACGGCCATGCAACCGCGCTTATTACAACGCATAGAGTAGCAAACAACGCGACATTGGTGAGTGTATTACACATGCGCAGTATTGCACCTTGCGCCGCGGTGGACCAACAGACATGCGCGAACGAGAGCTAACAGATTACAAGAGGCAAACCTAGAGGCAAGAGGATTACCTAGAGGCAAACATCAAACATCAGTCATCGCTCTGACAGCCGATAACTTCACATCTGCGGCTGCGAAGGAGGGGGGGGGGAGTAATCGAACGTTGATTGTTTTTTTTGTTTTTTTTTTTCATATAATTATCCGTCAAAGGGGATCATTACACGACTTGTCAATGTCGCTGCTTGGTTGATGTCGATGATGATGTGTGGTTTACTAGCCGAGTTGACCATGTTGGGAAGTCATTACGGAGTTATCAGAGTCGATTGAGAGCGATTGACATGTTCATCGGGCTCTGAGGTAGACTACTTACAACAAGAGGGTATTTCATACGGTGGTAAATCTATCTATACTTATTTAATACGCTAAGGGTTTTTTTGTCTTGAGAACTCCTCCTACAATTTTCAACCAATTTTCAAGTTTTTGGTGTCGTTGGATAGGGCTTGGTCTGTAGTTGTTTCCGCCAAAAATTGAGGAGAATCGGACTGAAAATAAAGGCGCTATCCACCATTGAAATCTCAAAATTTCCCATTTAAATAACATTGGTTGGGTTCACGTTACATCCACCGCAAAGCGGTTTGTTTACGTTTTTGCCTATCACGTGACCAATCCCACAAATAAAATGTCTGAAATTAGTCACGTGATTAGCAAAACGTAAACAAACCGCTTTACGGTGGATGTAACGTGAACCCGACCATTGGGTCTGAATAAAGCATTTGAAACATCTGTTAATAATCAGTTGTAAATACGTGTAGTTATTGGCGATTGAAGATATTCACATTATTGGATTGGTCGAATGTCATTGATTTAGAGCTAAAGTAACATTTGTACTATATTTAAATAAATTGCTCAATTTCGAGCAACACGTATACTAGTACTTATTTAATACGCTAAGGGGTTTTTTGTCTTGAGAACTCCTCCTACAGTTCTCAACCGATTTTCAAGTTTTTGGTGTCGTTGGATAGGGCTTAGTCTGAAGTTGTTTCCCCCAAAAATTGATGAAAATCGGACTTAAAATAAGGGCGCTATCCACAAATTAAATTTGAAATTTTCCCTTTAGAATAACATTGAGATTGGTTTGAGCGTTTTAAACATCTGTTTACGTACAGCTGTAGTTTTTGGTGATCACTGATATGCACAATATTGGATTGGTCGGATTTCATTGATCTAGAACTAAATGTAACTTTTGTATTGTATGAAAATAAATTGCTCAATGTTGAGCAACACGTGCACTAGTATAAATAAAGTAGTGCTTGATGGCTTTTGGTACCTACTTATTGATTATGTACTCACTTGTCCCTTAAATCATTCCGCGTGGATTGTGTAAATATAACTTATAACATCTTGAAAATGGAGTTTTATGTCTTTTGGTCATCGAAATGCTAGGACTGTTCAGGATAATGGTTTTTAAGATGACTATTTGTTAGCCCGTGCTTTGCCGTGGAAGTATCAAGTACAAGAGAATTTAAATTTCAAACAATTTAAG
The DNA here is from genome assembly GCA_030545055.2 of Neoaliturus tenellus. Classification (NCBI taxonomy): domain Eukaryota; kingdom Metazoa; phylum Arthropoda; class Insecta; order Hemiptera; family Cicadellidae; genus Neoaliturus; species Neoaliturus tenellus. Next base: position 127,324 of record JAQYXR010000174.1, read on the forward strand.
GGAGAACTCGTTCGTTCCGTTCTGACACAAACCATTTAAACTTTCCCAATTAATTGCACTGTCATAGACTACTAGTAGGATAAGCCATAAAAGTGATTGATTTATCCCTGGCTAGTCCTGTAATGTAGGAGAAAGAAAACCTATAAACTATTCAACGACATGTACAGTAGATTAATTACGTTGAAAAATTAAGGAGTAGAGACAGTATATTTAGGACCCCTTATATCCTACAGTAATTTATACAATTAAAACTTCGCAATATTCGATTCGGCAAATGAAAGTTAGCAGTGCCTTTGATTACCCCGTAAATGTTAAATACAAAATTCGAGATACTTCATCACTTCATACTCATCGGGCTATGATAAAAAAGAATACTGTGAGTGAAATATTAAATTTTTCATAATTTACTTCACTTTTGTGAGCGCGAAGAGAAAGTCAAATAATACTTCATTTTTATGACAGTAACGCCCTGTTCATGTTTAAGAGCGATTATACATCGCTTATGGCTACTGCAGTCTGCATCCAACCATCCAACGCCTCGCTGGGTACATTGGCTGCCCCAGTGCACCGGCGCGGCGTTGCATCGCTGCATCGCTGTATAGCTGCCGTTGCGTCTGTAACCTGAGCCATTAGCACTAGACAGGTGCAGTCACAGTTGCTGCAATCGCCTGGCTCATTTGCAGTCTCGCAAATAAGGTTCTAACAAGTTTGTGTCTTTTGTCAAGTAGTTGCTGGTCCTTGAATGTATAGGCTAGTCAACTGTAAGTGGAGTAACAACTAACATCAGCTATAGGAAGGGTAAACCATTTATAAGGAGCCAAAGTCCCTGTCTGCACTACCCCTGGATTGCCAAAGTGTACTTCGACTTAACATAAAAACGAGATAAGATAACATAACAAATACTGATAAAGCCCGTTCAATTCGTTTAAATTGTATATGAATTTGAATACCATTTTTTAACGTGTAAACGATAACTTTTAACAGGTCCTCCAATATTAATTATATTTTTCAATGGGTTATAAAATCCTCTATTTTAATTAGGCTACTTCGGAAAAAAGAATACTACCTGGACATAGATGAAATTGGATCAATGGGGACCGAGTTAGTTGTGAGTCTCGACATAGCCAAGAAGTGGTTGTTTTGTATTGAAGAGTTTTGTTTCGAATGAACCACCATCAACAATTTGGAATTTGTCTATTCCGTATTCATGGTTTTAACATAATTATAAAATGTTAAGAAAAAACTCAAAGAATTTTCTATTAATAATTATCATATGAGAAATCTACTATTTATTTCAAATCTTAGACCATTTCATAAATTATAAATTTATGATATTTTGTAAGTAACTTTATAACGTGTGATTAAATACCTAAAACACCCGTGCTTCCATACTTATATCCACTTCTGCTAAGTGTAAAAAATAACGTAATCACCAAGGGCCTTATACAATTCGCATAGAGTACACAAAACTGCTGCAACCGTTTATTTATAATCTAAGAAGCCACAATTAAAACAACATTAACTCCTGAACTGTGACAATGAATTTAGTAACAATAGACCGTTAAAACACAATTGATAGTTTAAACAATGCTCTTTTAATCAGACACATGTCTTTATCGTAAGTGGACTTTCAGTACACCGATAATCGTCGGTGTGCCGGTCTGTCTGGTCACTGACTACTGTCGTAGTTATTGGCCAACACATCATCGCCCTCCCGTGTTGATTGGCATCGGACCAACTCTGCGCTCTGGCGGGAAACGTGGCAATGCAGTAATGGCTTGTCGCAATTATTCCGACCTGAATACCGCCCGAGATCCCTCATCATCGTCCACATCGCGCGTCCTCGCTACTGTACCTTCTGGCGCTTCTTTTTTGTTTAGGCGGCTTTCTTCTAGCCACAGATGATACCACCACAATAAATCAAACATAAATCAACTCCCTGTTGTAGGCTGATTGAGTGTGTGAGTTATGATGTACGGTTGAGTGAAGAGAATTCTGTAGTCTGTACATCTCTGGCTTACAGCTAGAGGAAGTATAGTTATAGTTCCACATATATTTAGTTGGACTTGACATGGTTGCGATCACAAAAAAAACCACACCAATCCTCGCAAAATACGTCGCCTGTAAGGCGAGACTTAACAAAGAATCCTATTTAAACTAATTTAGAAATAAACCGTTTAGATTGTGAAGCTAAATATAGACTCATGCCCAACCAAAATAAACAAAAAATTACATCATCGGCTGTCGCTTTAACACACACCATAAATGTTTTAGATTTAAAATAGGGACGGAAGTGAATTATTTTAAAAACCTTTGAGGGTGCCCAAAGCCGGTCTCTCCAGATGGCCAATATAACATATTTACGACAAACTAAAAAATATTAATGACATTATGGAATAAAATGACTACAAGTTTCTTTTAAATAATATTACAATTATTTTGGCAACCTATGTAATTTAAATTCTGGATAAGGTCATGAAATGTAATAATACAAATCTTCGGTGAGATTTCGTTTGCGTATGGCGACATGAAATAACAAAATAACAGGCATTCCAAAATAATAACTAACAAAAAATAAGATTTCAGCAAAATAACGTTTAGCACGTCTCCATGTTGTGAAGGCTACCCCAACCGTTGCACTGAAGGCGAACTCCCTTCTCTCGCCTACAGACACGTTCCAAATTTCAAATTTAATAATTTGCAGCGGTCCACAAAAAACGGCACTGGATTAGATTGGAATATAGCGTGGTTATTGACCACGGTCTGGTTCTCAGGGCTCCGCACGCAATTTTGGGTTTCATCATATCAATTCGACATAAACTATTACAGAAATCTTAATCTTTTAAAAGTTACTCAATGTCGATTTCATATTAGCAATAGTTTGTCAAAGGACAACGTTTATTAGCAAGAACACATTCATGTGTTTGAAATTTGTGCGTTTAAAAAGAAATTACTGGGTGGTGAATCCAGATATGAAGTCTGTAATTATTTTTATCCTTGCGTTATTTAAGCCTTTGAAATTCATATAGGAGGTTTTAAAGGCATAGCCTATAGCAAAAACAACATCATTACATGACTCAAACATTCTAATATTCTATAATGTAGGACAACGCTGCAGTATGGAAATTTTTCTTGGTGCAGTTGGCAGTACCTGTTCCGTTTCCCGCGGCGTGGCGGGCTCAAGTGTTGTAATGACAGTTATTTGGCAAAACTGATTGTAGACCACGCTGTCCTCCGTTATTATGATGTTTACTGCTAATAAATGTTGTTGGGAGAAGAAACCGCACCATCCTCTTTCCGCTTCCTCGAAAGTTTATTTTTAATTTTACTTCTGCGGTTTCTGCACTCTCCGTTAGTCTGAAACGTGACACATACGGAGTTGTATGTCATGAGCGTGAAATTCATTTCACATAAATGAAAGTGACCGCTACAAATACGGTAACAGATAATGTTCAGGATTATGGTGAATTGCTTGGATGCTAATTCAGACTATTGTAGGCCCCGTTCGCTCTGTACAACTTTTCGTCTTGCCGTGTGTACGGCAAGCAAGGTGTCAAAAATTAAGAAAACAACTTTGTCAATTGGAATGATAATAACACGAAGTTATTTTACTCTTTGACGTCGCTTCGTCCATGGTACACGGTGAAAAGTCGCATAGTGTGAATGGGGCCTTAGTGTGAATATGCTACCAAAGTGTTTCTCTTAGCATTTATTTAAAATGGCCGTTTAGAATTGCCAAATTCGTGAGTGAATTCGCCAATGATAATACGGTAAACATTTTTAGTTAGCTCAAAATTGAATAACATAGGGACATTTTTCGACTCAGAAGTGCCATCTTCGGCTTCTTAAATGTAAAGTAGCAAGCGAGGAGGACCCGTCAGTAATAAAATCATAAAACTGTAACCAACTTTGGCTTTGACTTATACTCCACCACCACCACCACCACCACCACCATAAAAAGAAAATTGAATAACAAACGGTGTATGAGACTCTTGTAAAAACAATGATCAGGCTTGCCTTTTCGTAGGTACTATGTTGACGCATTGCGGTGCGGGACAGACTTCCTCAGCCAACTTGGGGAACAACAATTTATTTTGTCTTTTTTCTTATATAAAAAATAAGCTGTTTTCGAGGTCAGCTATTAAAGGACACGATTGTAATTTGAACCCCTCTGTAATAGATGTTAGGTATCCTATACTATAATACGAGCAATGTCTGAAGGGATGTGTGTTCCACGATCTTGAAATCTAGCGGTTAGATTTTGCTCAAACTTTGCATTTAAGAGTGTTTTGGCTCAAAAATAAGTTTAGAAACAGCTTCAATCCCAGGAAAAATCGAATTCGGTCTAAATTTAAGTTTAAAATCGTAATTTTTAACATTGGTCTAATACATTGGTCAGCGGTCTTATGGGTTGCTATTTTGGTAACGAAATAACAACGAAAGGTATACAAAAATAAATGTTACTAAAATAATGTTAAGCAGTATTTTTGAAACACCTGTTAACTGTAAAGTAGTAAAGTTGGTTCTTGGTAGAAATTTAACGGCTTTGTTACCATGATAGGCCTACTCTAACAAAAGGGAATTAAAACCCACGAGCAAGGCTGGGTTAATCTGGTACTTATTGTTAACGTTAACGTTGTTAATTTTGTGTGTAAATAACTCAATCGTGGTGTTTCGTTTCAAAATTTTCCTCTCAAAACCTGCTTATTTTCGTGGCTTATTGTCAGATGAAATTCAAACCCCTCCTTACATTTATTTCAAGTGAATAAAGTCCACCACCGCACAGGAATGGGCCGATATGCACGATGTTGAATGCAATGTTTTGAAACTCAGGTTTCACAACAAATCATAAACATCAATCAGGTCCCCCAAATGAGATGTGTGGGCCTCGCAATGGCAGGCGTATTGTGATGACTGTATCGTCACCCTGATGAGGAGACATCTTCATTTGTTGCAAATGCCAACACAATCGCCTCATTACTTCCTTGTTGTCAATGTACTCTGAGGTAGTTCATCCAGTATTACCTCTTAAAAATACCTTGATGAGAGTAATTATTTTTTTACCGTAATATGCTCATCATTCCAGGAAATAGTGACGTATTCCTTCACGAATCCTGTGTGAGATATGCCTCTGAGTTAGCATTATCTACATCTAAACAACATACAACCGTTTAAATTTAGTATAAACCATGAAACAGGATTACTGAAAGGTTATAGACCTACCTGATATTAGAGGTATTAAAATCAAAAGATGTAAATTAAAGATTCCCCAGAGATTCTCTGCTTCAGTTGAAAGTACAGCATTACAATGTAAACCAACGTATATTAAATAAAATATCTAGTATATAAAAATTTATATTTTAATAACTCTACCTATATGATCAGAGAACTTTATGCAAAGTTAGAAACCAAAAAACTAATTTACAGTATTACCAAACCCAAAAACAACGACTTATCGATTGCTGATATGGGGTATTTATAATGGGTAACCGCTCTTGAAACAAACAATATCTAAGAAGAACAATGATGCAATTAAAATGGATATGATTAGGGCCTATAGTTAGGGAACGTTAACTTCCAAGCGTCTCGACGAAATGCCCATTCTCTCGTCATAAATGTAAGTTAAAATTCATAACAGCATCTGTTAATCACCTATCAAATCCCACAAGTGTTAGCTAAGACCTACCAGCAGGGGGCAAGGGTCAAGAGAGAGGCGGGAGTCGGAGGCAAGGGTGTGACAACGTTGCGACAACCGTGACTGGGCGAACCAGAGGACCACCACCGCCACCGACGACAGTCATGGTGTTGTGTCAGCCCTGGGTGATGGCGGCAGGTTGGCAATACTGAGGGTTGGGTCTACAGTACATCAGGAACAGACATACGTACAGTACAGAGATGCATGTTTAAATAGAAAATACACCCGTCGCAGCAGACCTGCGTACTTAGCGAATTTCCAATGGCAATATTTACATGCCTGTACCAAATTTAATAATGATCAGACGATTTTTGCAATAGTTATCGTATTCACAAACACTGAAAATTGAAAACTCTATTTCCCATATAAGCCCATTAAACTTTTTAGTAAATCGTTATTTGTGAAGTTTCAAAAGTGTTTCCGACGAAAAAACACTGTATCCAGAAAGTACATAAAAAGCTACAAATTGATATATAAAATTATGTAATCGCAGACCGGACCCTAAACCGGATATTGGATAGCTCCTATGGAAACGACGGTAATAGCTTTATTCCAAAGGAAATTTGCTAAAATCATAAACACAATGTTTGTGAAGAGATTGGACTTTGCCTTTTTGGGAATAGGTAAAGAGGAGATGACAAATCTGTGTAAAACTATAGTATTTCCATGATTTTCTTGATATTTTTAATAGTTAAATAAGAGAGAAAAAGAAGCTGAAAAATCATCAAAACCGTTTGGTTCCTCTGATTTTCTAAAAAAAAAGATTATTATTTAAACAACTGAAACTAAATATATTGACGAAATTAGATATAGGACCTAAAAAAGTAGAATACAACGGTTATACAAATCCCCCAAAAATTGTTCTGGCAAGTCTCATACAATAGGTGAAATTCATGACTTTACGTCCATACACATTTTCACGACCTTATACAGTAGAAAAGAAAGCTCGGTCCCCAGTTACTGTTATGCTAGCTTTAACAGTATACTCTCGTGGGCGACTTTCACACAATACCACACACTGTGACTCATATATGGCGGCTTTTTGGGACAATGTAGGATGTTGTTAGACGCGCGCCGCCTCCCCATTCAAATTATCCTCTCATTTGCAACTATGAATCATCACTTTCTTCGTGCAGTGTATGCATCCGGCAGGTGTAGTGGTCCTGGTGAATCCACGTTGGAGCGTAGTTTAAGTGGCCCTGATACATAATTACAATTTGGGTCTAAACCAAAATAACTGAATTTGTAAAAAAGTTTTCGAAATTATAACCCTTAGGGATAAAATTTCATTGGCAGCACTTCAAATTCGAATCTGCCTCGGTCCTCCGTCATTTTCTCACAGCCACCACCTTTCCGTGAGTTATGACACATTGGTTGGCGTTTCTAAGTGGTGTTCCTAATGGTTGATGTGTCTGTTCTGGGTCATGAAATCATCACTGTTTTCCCTCTGATAACAACTCAGAAACCAAGATCAGGTTGAAACTCTAATTTCAATTCATTACGTTTTTGTGATTTTCACTAATAATATAAAATATTTTAAATACTTATTTGTTATACTCTTATATTTTGTAGCAATTTAATTCATAATTGATTTTTTTCTCGTGTTTTACAATGTAAACAGCTATACAGTTTTAGTATATTTTTTTGTTTGGCAACTCTCTTTCGTATTTTAAAGTTGGCTTCGTTTACCTTGATTCTTAGCGGTACTTTCATTTTTTTTTTTTTTTTTTTTTTATCTTGTGAAACAATATTGCAGTATTCGATTAGGTTGAGGGCATTTATTTGCAGAAACTATTTTGCAACAGCGATCGAACTTTCTCTCTAAACAACACGATCCAAATCTATCCACAACTGCATGTTTGCTTTTCAAACCTCACAAATAACTAGAATTGCAATGCTAGACCACTCCCAATTAATTTTGTAGCAATTAAATTCATAATTGATTTTTTCTCGTGTTTTATAATGTAAACAGCTATACAATTTTAGTAAGGTATATTTTTTAGTTTGGGGCCTCTTCTTCGGGATGTTAAAGTTGGCTTCGTTTACCTTGATTCTTGGCGATGCTTTCAAATTTTTAGATCATGTGAAACAATATTGCAGTATTCAATTAGGTTGAGGACATTTATTTGCAGAAACTATTTTGCAACAGCGATCGAACTTTCTCTCTCAAACAACACGATCCATACCCATCCACAACTGCATGTTTGCTTTTCAAACCTCACAAATAACTAGAATTACTCTCCACTAAAAGTGCAGCCTGCAACCAGCGCGGCACGGCGGGCGAATGACGAACTAATTAGAGTGCAATCTAGTTCGTGGCTGCGCCGCGCGGCGACATTTCGCTGCAATCTCGCTCGATGATAAGCAGAGGTGAGTCAAGTGCCCGAGGGACAACCGGGGTCAAAGGTGAGCCAGAGGTCACGTGACACATCGTAAACAACGCCGAGCCCACACGTTTAATACGCATGCGCTGTCATGCTGCGACGCTCTCTCTCTCTCTCTCAAATTGATGTGTGCCGTTAACGACAGCGCTCACAATAAAGTTTACAATATTTAATAAGCAGTGTGGAAACACTGCGGTGACTCGGCTATGCAAAGTTTTATTGCTTATGAGACGTGCTTATCGTTTTGATTAAACTGGTTAGAAGTGAAAACTTCACCTTGTAGTAAATTTGTTTGGTATACAATATACAAATAGATAAGAAATCGGATTTTCCTTGGTAATGTATCTTCGTCATTTTCATTCTTAGGTAACAATGAACAATTTAATCGCTGCAGGGGAAGTTATACACTGTACTATATTTATAGAAAGTTACTAGATAGAAAGTTAGGGGTTTTATGTTTTATCATACTTTGGGTACCCTACTTTGAAAATCGGTTGGCCAATACTGAGCTACTATAATGAGAAACTTTTGAAAACTAATATAATGGAAACTAATATCAATCTATGTTTCTAACAGATTCTTTGTTAATTCTTTAACAAATCAATCCAAAATGACCTTGCCCTTTTTAGCCTCTTATGATCCACTTTGAGACCACAAAATTTACTTCAATAAGGTGGAGGCCATAGAAATCGAACTCCATGAGTTATTTGCTTGTTAACTGTTTGGCATTTTTCTTGCACGTCGAGACAACTAATTCCCTTTTCGTCCGTAGTTTGGCAGAATTGTAAAAGAACTTGCCTTGACTCACATAAAAAGACCTGAGCAAGCTGTCGGCAGTTTGTCAGTTGTGAAGGCTGTCAATTTTGTTCAAATTATTTTTTTTTATTTTCTTTCTGGCAAAGTCAAATTAATCCTAGAATGCCCATAAATCGCATGTTTTGAATAAATAGTTGATAATTTAATATCCGTACTTAAAAGTGAAAATAATAGTTTTTATAATGTACAACAAAATTATTTTGTATGGGTTTCTCATTATGGGCAATGTTATTAAAATCATATATGGAAATTTCTTGATGCATAAAACAATGCCCTATAAAGAATTCTTGGTAGGTATAATGACTGTAGAAGTTTCTTCTTGCCAACTGGAATGAGTTGAGGATAAAAAGTCACGAATTATGATTTAGACGCCATCTTGGAGTGAGGTTACGGTACGAGAATGACAAACACAAATGGGAAACAAAGACTAGGACTTGCAAAGGAGGTATGCAAAATAGCCTACCTTTTACAGCAAGGCTCATCGTAAAATTTGAGACATTTGACATTCTCTGATGACCAAAAGTTGTGATACTCATAGGGCACGCGAAACTCATATTCATCGTCTCATAAAGCCAGTCTGCTATTTCGTGGATCCCAATGATTTAGATTTGGTATGTGCAGGCCCGCCTGTCTATATGCTATGGGATTCGTTATACTTTAACCCTCTTGTCAAAACAATACGGTCACGAGGATTTACTGGTGATAAAATGACAGGAAAACTCATAATCTGTTGTTATCCACCACTGCTTATTTCATTTTACCACTTAAGTAAACCAATGTATTCCTAAAGTTTCTAATAAAACCCCGTAAAGAAAATATAGCGTGCGAAAAAACTAACTGTTGTGTTACTGTACATATGCTGTACCAACTACTATGAAAACAAAGGAAAGCTTAAAAATTTTGGAATGCATTGACTTAATTTAATGTTTGCCCAGCACAACCCTTTGGAAAAGATCACGAATTAAATGTATACTCTATTGCTTTCGTTAAGTATGGGACGATCAATGAAAAATTTATATTTTTTCATCACACTACATCGATATCACCTGTTTTCGACCCTCGTTTCTACCGTCGAAACACCTGTTCCGGCCTAGGCCTGCAAAATCAGCTGGCCTAGACCTTACATAAAAACATTCACATCAACACGTTGTATCACAAAAACATGTGACTGCAACAATGAAATGAATTTGTTGCCTAGCAACCGGAAACTCAAGCAGTACATCTCGCTAGGTTAATTGATGTTATGTTTTGTTTGTTATGAACGAAAAAGTAATGTTTTCACTTGTTTAGAATTTATTGAATTGTTTAGTGTGATGAAAAATATCGTTCGTAACTCGGGCCGAAAGCGTTTTGCCAACCCTCGATCGTTTCAAGTTCTCGACTTCGTCTCGAACTTGAAACACGATCTCGGGGCCGGCAAAACGCCACTTTCGGCCTTGTGACGAAATATACTATTACATCCGCGGTTTGTTTTTTATCAATTATGTCAGTCGCTGGTCACAAAGCCAGGGAGTATGTTTCCGTCTTTGTTTACAGGATTACATTTTAAAAGATGAATTTCTTTAATAAACTGTTATTTTTAATTTAAAATATTAAAAGATTTGTGATGAGAAAATTTTATTTAATTTTCTTGTTTAACAGGGGCTGAAGGGATAAGGCGATTATTTTGCCTGCGCAGTAAAAGTGGTCACTGCGAAAACTACCTGAATACATTTCACATTGTTCACAAACATACTGCGGGAGAGAAACAATATCCGGTATTTGCTGTAAAACACTTTGGCTAAAGAAAAGCTGTTGCACTTCAGCACGTGTGAGACCCAAGACTCTGGTAGATGATGTTGAAGGAGGAGAATTAGCGGCAGAAAGTAGGCTTTTTATTCTGTATTACATGCTATTCATTGACTATACGTTCATAGCCTGCGCGAGCAGCAGTTCCAGCGGCTGCCGATATAGAGGCTGTCATAGTATCGAGGGTCTTGCAGATCCATTCATGGGTCATAGTGCTTCACCTGTTCCTGTTTTGCCCCTTTATTATAAGTTCGATAGGGTTGGGAGGGGTTTTAACAAAATATATAGACATGGGATATTTTATTCGCTTTGATTTTATCTTTTAAAACCATTTAAGCTATGATGGCCTAAGGTTGATTTGGTTGGTCAACTCCGTTCAACGTTATCTTTCTCTTTCATTTTAAATATCTCCCACATTTATTTGACTTACAATAAATGCGAAATTGGGAGCATTCGAAGCTAAGCATGACCCTTTGAGATGGCCCCTCATTAGCCCCCACTTAGGAACTGGATGTTTAGCGTGAAATAAAACTAGCCTACATGTCTAAGAATGTTGAGAATAAATAGTACGTTCGATATTCAATTAAAAACACATAAAAGTGATTAATTAACTCATGATAAATTAATGATCAATTATTCGTGCTTTAAAGGTTAATTTTCTCGTCATTACTACTGTAAGAGTGAATTAATTATGATACGTCATATGTTTATTCCCGTACCATATTCTCATTTTAGTAATATAATGGTGAACGCTACACTTAAGCAATGTTAGCGTACACTCAATACATACCAAATGAAAGCGTGGCCAAAGATCGAAGGGGAACCGTCAAGTCAGTGCCATTCTCCTTATGTGGATGAGCCTTCAGTTGGCGTTACTGGTTAGCATTAGCAGTTAGCTGTTGGCTGTTGAAATAGAAAGGTGACAAAACACTTTCGACGGAGTCATGTTTGCTCTGATGTCCATGTACGGCCTACAAACTTACGCAAGAGTTTGTGATAATACAGGTTTTAAAGGTGTGAGTTGAGGTGCCCTTATGAAGCTTTAGCTACTCTTCAATCTCTGGGCTGCACATACTGTATTTTAGCGAATTTCCATATAGGGAATACGCTATTACGGTAGTAGCCATGGTAAGACCTAAGCCCGGGACCACTTTACTTTTTCATTTTGAGGTCCCAGAAGCCAAAAACACCGTTCGTTCATTTTCATATATATGTAGTACATATATACATGTACATGTACATATATATATATATATGTGTCCGTGGTACCGATAACTTTTGAAGCGGACCTCCGATTTTGATGAAATTTGGTATGAAGGTGTAAGACCAGGTCTATTTTCATGAGTTCGCGAACCAGCATTGTCGGATTATGGGAACGGGGTTTTATGGGGTTTCAAAGGGGTAAAAAAATGGGTTTTTGGGATTTTTAACCTCAATTTTCAAAATTCAAGAATTTTAACTAAAACCATTTAAAAGAGCTTTAAAAACCCAACAATTTAGTATTTTTAATCATTAAAATAGCTCAACTGGTTATGGAGAAAATTTAAATCAAGTTTCCCATGTTATTCTTATGGGTTAATCTTTAAAAAGTTATATATCGCTTATTTATAAACATATCCTAATAAAATTTTTTATGAACCTGTCCTATTTGATGAGTAATGAAAATTTGATCAAAAACCCGCATGACAGCAAACCTACATGCCAAATCCCATGGTATTCTCATGGAAAATAAGTGTATAATGGGAGCAAGAGAGATGGAGATAATAAGGTGTCTGTTCCTAATCAGCTGATCAGCTTTCTTCTGCATTTGTCAAATTTGGAATGTTTATGTTTTGGGATTTGTAAACAAATAATTCTTTTTGCATGAAGCTTTGGATATGCACTTTTATTACTGTAAAAAATATTTATTGCAATATAAATATTATTATATAAATTATTAAATAAAAATAATTAGCTCAGAAAAATGCCATTAAATATATTACATTTCCTTCTAAAGATTATTAATTAATTATATAAGATAGCCACAAAGTTCATCGATGTTGAAAAAATAACTCTTTGGAAATTCGCTCAGTACGCAGGTCTGCTGCGACGGGGGTATTTTTAGTCACAAGAGTGTTTTTTCGATGATGGCCATTATCAACTGCTATTCAAAAGTAGTTATTAATAACGGCAATCCGCCGAAAGCGCTCCTGCGAGCCGACAGAAAACAGTTTTAGACTACCGAACATATGATACTAAACAGTGCTTCAGATTTGGACCTGGTTTGAGTGAAACAATATTGTAACTCGTTCTCTAAATGTATCTGAAAATAGATATACTACTTTAAGCTTGCAAAAATTTACCAATCCTTTCATCAAACTAAATTTTAAAACTCTCTAGCCTAATTTAAAAAAGTGAGTCTTGTTACCGAATAGTGTATGAGAGTAAATTAATTATTAATTACCTACATGTATAATACACAATGAAAAATCACATTGATTGACAAAGGAACAATACATACTTATTAATTATCTATACTCCAACAACTCTTTTACATAAAAATGATATAATAAGATACGTTAGTGGATTATCAAATAGCAATTCACGTACAAGGTCAAACTTGTCTTACCTGCTTTCAAGATTGGACACTTGACCCAGAGAACCCTGCCTTGAACTTACAGTTATGTGGGCAGATTGATTATTGAATTTTTTGTAACTTGAATTTCGGACCCAGTAAATATCACGCTTGGTTATTTTTCAATGAGTTTTAACAGTTTGTGCACGATAACTTTTGAGGTCATGGGGAACGACTAATATAAACTTGTTTGGTGATTCGTACAAAAAGCCCGTTGATTCGTGTGCATTTATTTGTATTTTTTATTTTATTTTACAGTTTGTTCAATTTACAGCAGTTATCAAACATAGGTGTATATACTGTATATCACTATACTGTGGGTGAAAAAATTAATAAACAAATATACTCCATTACAACAATAATACTCCTCAGTTCTGAATATATACTGCATGTTGATCCTAATTCAGTGATTTTGCATGTCATAACAAAACAACCATTTTCATTAATTCTTTTTATTTACTTTTTTAAATCTTTACATATAAAGCTAGGTTTACACGTGAGAGTTTTTCACTCTCAGAGAGTAGTTAGTTACTCTCATAAAAATCTCAGACAGCTGTTGATAAAGGTAGGTTTGCACGTGAGAGTTTTTCACTCTCAGAGAGTTTCGTACTCTCAGCAGGTACTCGCAGATGTGTTTACACAACCAGCAAATTTTCCAAGATGGTTAATCCCAGACCGTTTTCTGCGAGTACTATCAACAGCTGTCTGAGATTTTTATGAGAGTAACTAACTACTCTCCGAGAGTGAAAAACTCTCACGTGTAAACCTACCTTAATACCCGCAGAAAACTGTCTGGGATTAATCATTTTGGGAAATTCACTGGTTGTGTAAACACCTCTGCGAGTACCTGCTGAGAGTACGAAACTCTCTGAGAGTGAAAAACTCTCACGTGTAAACCTACCTTAAGAGTCATTTTCACCTTTGGCTAGTAGCCCATTGTTGCGCAGTCGGCAATGTTAACCATTCGGCTTTTATGCAAAACATGGTATTTTATTCCCCTGTTTTCGGACGCCGTTTTTTAACCGATTTTCTTTAAACTTGGTAAGTGTTTAGTTGAATAGTTATATTAGGTTCCTCATAACTCAAAATTTGGAAAATTTAACAAAAACTACTCTTTGTAACATTGCAAAGTCACTAGATTATCCTTAATTTAAGATTTTTTGTACTTATACCATTGATATTTACTCATATATCAGGTATGAGGGACCTAGATCTATCTTTAATCTACAATAAAACATAATTTTACCAATAAATCCAAAAACACCGTCCGAAACAGGGGAATATAGAGGCATGTTTTCAGTGTTTTTACAAGGATGAAGATGACTCTTAAGGGTAGAGCTTATATTGACACTCAATATTATAACGCCTCAGACGAGAAAGGTTAAAAACTAGGATTTTCATTAATATCATAAATGTTATCTACAATATCTATTAATTTGTATCAAAAACCGTTTGGCAATCCTGGTACCCAGAATAACATTATTATTTTTATTCGCATCTCAAAATGAGGCATTGTATTAACATTAATGGTTGTGACTATGCAATCTGGATGCCTTTTAAGAGTTTTTTTTTATGTTTCCTATAAATAGTTTATCAATACATAGGATTGGAAATGTTATATGATTGACTGTACTCTCTTATCAGATCGACAGTCAAATTCTAAAATTATTTCATGAAAAGAGAAGCAAAAGTAAAATTCAAATAAGTTTATTAGCGAACCGCTGAGAAATACAGTACCGTACTAAAGAGGTGCAGGCTGCATTCCATTTGCTTACTGATACTTAGCTTCGCATGCATAACCTTAGTAATTTATAGAACGCATTAATTTTGATTAAAAAAATAATTAATTCCGTTAGGTTAAATAGGTTTAGTTAAAGTTAGTGGGGTGTAGAGAAACTATTTCTCATACAGTGGTGATGATAATAATTATAGATAGTAAGTTAATAATTATTGGTGATGGTGATATCTGCCTTGGATGACATAACGTGTTTAAATTTCACAGATCCTCCCATTAATTAAGCTGGCAGTCAATTACAAATGTATAGTCGTTGGTTATATTCTCTTGAAGTCTACAACAGTATTTAGATGACACGCCAAGTGAGTTACTTTAGTATAGATGAAGTGAAGGGAAATCAATTGTGTGTGTAGTTTAAGACATGTAATTCACCTCCGTGGAATTGCCTTATCTTTCTTCGAACACGACATTTCTACTCTACGACTTATAACCTCAGAAAAACCTGCATCCTCGTGAGATTATAACCAGTTCCACATCTAGTCCAGGCATAGCTGCCGGTGGGTTTCTTCTTCTGAATGTCACCTCGCCCGACTGGCTGTCTCCTCCAGCTGGCACCGATACTTAACAGATTTACGACTTGCATACTGGGAATCTGAAATCAGCTGGGAGCAGTTTGGCCCACGCCGACCGAAAATATGTTAATGCTATGCCACCAGACAGTCAAGATGCGTGTGCTGAATTATGGAAATATTCAGATCAGATGAGAGTATTAGAAAGGCCTCTAATAAAAGTGTGCAATAAATTAAAATGGTGTTTACTGTTTGCCAAGGTGATATATTAATTTCAAGTATAACAATTTTTTTACACAATATTTTATCACTACACCTATGCTCAGGCTGTCAAAATTAAAAACCGTTGCTTGTGTTCAAACTCTTTCTTTAACGAAGATAAAAAGATGTGTGTGACAAAATAGAAAAAAAGTCTGACATATAATTGTAGTTGTTATTACAAACTATTTTCACCAGTAATCATTATATCAGTTCCTCCGACCTACACCAAAGATCAAGGGGCAACCCTGACCACCAAAGTCCAAGGGGCGGACTAATCAGCTTCGAAGTCCAAGGGGTACCCCCGATCTGCTCTGAAATCCAAGGGGTGCCCCCAATCTGCTCCAAAATCCGAGGGGTGCCCTCAATGGGCTTTGAAGTCCAGGGGGCACCCCCGATCATCTCAAAAGTCCAAGGGGGCTGACGATCAGCTTTGAACTCTAGGGGGGCCCCAATCGGCACTGAGGTACAAGAGGTCCATATTATACAACAAATGATTAAATAATAATATTTATAACTTTAGTATGTGGGGTATTTTGGGGGCAGCCCAAAATTTTCAAATGTAAACCCCTATTGAGTGACCCTTCATTTTAAACGATTTATCAAGAGAAATTGAATGGCACAAACCGGATGTTGATATCTCATCTCTAACCAAAATGGGAGCCATTTTAAAATTCAAGAAGGGTAAATTGACATTTAAAAAAATTAAATCGGTAATAGATTTTTTAGAATCGTGAATATCTGGAATTATTTTAGAATTGAACCAACTAGTTCATTAATGCTACTAGGTTCAATCCTAATAATTCAAGAAATTATCGATTCTAAAAAGCTATTTTCCGATTTAATTTTAACAAATGTCAATTATTAACCCTTCTCGGATTTTAAAATGGCTGCTATTTTGGATAGAGATGAGATATCGACATCCGGTTTGTGCCATTTAATTTCTCTTGATAAACCATTTGAAATGAGGGGTCACTCAATAGGGGTTTACATTTGAAAATTTGGGGCTGCCCCCAAAATACCCCATTTTGGGGGTCGGGGCAAAGTTGTGTCTTTGATGAAAAATTGCATTTGTTGTGTTGATAACATATGCCGAGTTTGGTTTTCCTACTGCAACGTGTTAAAAAATTAATTGGGGGTGTCCAGACTTAAATTTGCTTGCCCATCTGTGATGTTTGCCCATTTTGAAATGGCTGCCATTTTTGTTAGGGGTGAGATATCGACCTCCAATTTGCACCATTTAATTTCTCTTGATAAACCGTTAAAAATGAGGGGTCACTCAATATTGGTTTACATTTGAAAATTTGGGTCTGCCCCCAAAATACCCATTTTTGGGGGCAGGGGCAAAATTGTGTAGTTGATGAAAAAGTGCAGTTTTTCATGTTGTTAAAATCTGACTAGTTTGATTTTCCTACAGCAACGTGTTAAAAAGTTAACTGGGGGTGTCCAGACTTTTGCCTATAACCCTGTATTAAATTACTAACTAACTGATTGTAACGGTTGAACTATATGTTTGGGGTGGAGCCGACCTTGTCTTCTCATGGGATGCATTATCTACAACCACCGCTTTATATTGAAGGAATTAAGTTTTGTGTTGTATTTTTTTCTCTTTCTTGTATTATTAGCCTCTCTAAAAAAATTTACCCTTATTAAAAAAAAAGTTTTGATTTCTTTTTCAATCTTTACTTTAATCAATTTAGTCCCCTGCATGCTTCTTCAATTTCTGTAAATGAATCGTTCCTTATCCTGTAGCCTGCCAAACCATAGCCTTTGCGAGTATTATTTGTTTTGTTTGGCTATTGTTCTTAAATTAGATGGTATTCTATCTGCCCTCGGTATCTTCCTCTCCTCCCTTTATGGTAAGTTTTTTACCTCCTTGCAATACGCACCCAGCTGACCGTGTGTTATCCTGTTACCCAGGTAGGCCGGAGGGCTGATGCCGTGGAAGGGACGGTCGCAGCGAGGTCGCATCAAGATGATCACCCGTGGGGTGCCCCCCTTCAGGCCGCTGCCCCGCCCGCCCCCAGCGCTGTGAGGGCCTCCGCTGCCATCCACAGCATGCCTGCCCCCGCCCTTAACACTGCCCCCGCGCCTCCGCCCGTCGTCGTTGTGCCCGCCTTCCAGGTATGACATGCACCCTCACCAGTCACCGTTTAACACTTATTCTCATAGTTTATTAATATCTACATATTAATAGGCAAACATGTTTCGTTTCCCTCCTTTTTTCTCAGCTCGTGTGCATCGTAGGAGAAATCCGCACATACCGTCGGAAAGGTAGTGTCCTGTAGATGAGCAGAATCCCATTACAATTCACATCGGTCCCCAGGGCTCTGCCCTACAGGCTTTCAAAGTTCCAATGTTAATCTTATGGGACACGAGAAATTGATTTAATCAACAATCAGATGTTGTAATAGCAAATGCTAGCAAAACAGGAAGAGCAGATGTTTCAGTTGTAGATATTTTTAACTAATTGAGCCCAGTGATTAAATGAAATTTGGGGTCGAAACTCGACCAATCGACGATCTCTAGTTTTATTAATTATCTGTTTGATTTAATTATGCGGCTTGCAGAAAAATGTCTTAGATCAAAACTTTTTCTTTCCTAAATGTTCAAACTATATTACTTATAAATTACATTATACTATTATATTGTTTAAATACAGTGGTAATGTCTAATTACCTGAAACAATATTGCTGTACTTGATATTTTTGCAATGTAAAGAATTTTGGGTAAATATATAACTGTATTCAAATTTATAATTTAGAAACACAAAGTTGGACTAATAAACAAAATAAACTCGTAATTTCAAAACCATGATCTAAATACTTAAATCTTATAAATATAACCCTATATTATAAATATCACATTCCTGAAGTTTACTCTCACATTTTTAAAATTATAAACTCCTGCATATTCTTTTTTTGATTTGTCTTTTACAATAAAATTTAAACATAAAACATTGATACTTTAACCCCTTAGACCAAAGAATTTAATTTAATATTCTCATTGAATTATTTTCTCAGGAGTCGTATAACTACACATAAATATTCCATCCGAAGCAATATATAAATTCAGGAAGAGTACTGTACACATTTTTTTAGGTATTACCGGTATTGTATTGACCTTTCATCAGATATGTTTTTTAAAGTATACCACTTCACCTATTATTTATCGATGGAAAAGTACTCCTAACAAATACTCCCTCATGGGTGAATTTACACTTTCACTCTCCACATTGCATAATTGTAATTAATTTGCCTTTCTATAATGAAACTAGTAGAATGTAACTGTTGATCGTTTACATTAGCCACCTCACCTATAACACCGTGTTTGATCCACAGGCTCTGCCGGCCTCTATAGTGCGGGCCGCCAACGCAGCGGTCAACCCCCGCCCACCCGCCCCGGTCGCCTTCCAGAGCGCCCTCCAAATGGCCAACCGGCGCTTCCAGGTAGGTTCGTTTTTTTTTAGAGGTTAACCTGTGGAAAAATATAAGTTTTCTTTAATAATGCTGTACTGTGACATAACGTGGCTCTAAGACAATCAGTAGTGTCAAGCAGTCAAATAGTGTTGGTACTTTTACTTTTAAACTCCTTGCCAGTGCCGTCCTTACTCAACCCCAGGGCCCAGTGCGAGGTCTGTCTACGGAGCCTTTCCGCCACTAAAACTTCACTACCCACCACCCACCACCCTCGCCTTGCCATAACTAATAAAATTACCAGAGTGCCCAAGCCACGGTGATTCCAGTAAAAGCGGGAATTATGAGGAATTTTTTTATTGGCGTTAAAATAGGAAAGAATCCAAAAATATGTGATTTTGAATAATAATCGGAATTAATAGCGGTAGCTAATGTTCGCCAAACGGAGATGTTCGTGTCCGACCTTCGGGGACGCTAGTATCCTCCAAATGCAGACCATAGTGACATAGTGTCCACCAATCTTGGAAGATCATGTTCTCCGACTGGGACGATCTTGTCACCCAAATCCGTAGATATGTGCGCCCACAAGGCCGATCGTGTCTGCCGATCTTAGTCAATAATGTCCGCTGGTTCAGTAATGTCTGCAGAGGGGGTTGATGAAGTCCGTAGAACAGGTCGGTAATGTCCGCCAACCGGGGCACATGGTTTTAAAATGTTAAGACATGGAAAAAGTTTACACGTTTGAGTTGTAATAGCTCAAAGTGTAAAAAAATACAGAGCAATGTTGTGCCTTCCTAAGCGCGGGGCCCTGTGCGGCCGCACCTGTCACACCCATAAGGACGGCGCTGCTCTTTGCAATAAGGCAAAATTCTCTTTTTGGCAATTTATTGTCTTCTCCTACTTGAATAAAGTATTTACAGTATATCTCTAAAAATCATCAATAATCAGAAAGAAAAATGATGTTAGTAGTGAAACTCAAGGTACAGTAAACTTCCTCTTCCAGCACCCTACGATCCGACGCGACTCTCAGAAAAATTTTTATTGAAAGGTGTAAAAATAGTGATAGTTGAGGTTTGTTTTTGAATCGGAAGTTGCAAGAAAACAACACTGTACCATACAAACAACTTTGGAATGCGTGGAGTGGAGACAAGTCGTATTTATCCAATATCGGGTGACATTATGTATGGTTCTTATTTTAAATTCATAATTATGTTACACTATCATTATGCAATGTTTTATGCTTTAGGTAGTAAAACTATTTAAAGAATAAAATACATATTTTAATGCAGCATTTTCTTGAATCCACATTTTCCAGACATTCATCCTGTAATCCGGAATATTTTGAATCTGACATGTGTCAAGTCCCAGACATGCCGGATTAGAGGAAGCTTACTGTACATAGAATATATTTATTGTATGGCTTTCCTATTCCGCCACTAATGTAAAATTGAAATAAAAACAAAAGATCCAACCATCTTCTGGTGCACTTGCATAAATTCAAGTAAAAAAGAATGGAAGGAGCTAAGCTTAGATTGTAATCTAATTGCGAATACGATAAAATGAGCAGTATCGAATGCGAAATTTGCTTTGGTGTGACCGTCGTCAAATCGAGCTAGAACGAACCCCATTGGCCATGTTCAGTGGTCTCATGTTTGTGGTTGTAGCTGCTCCTTCCAATGTTGGTTTTGGAGCAAAATCAAAGGAAATTCACATTCATTGGATTTCAGTGCTCGCTTCAGTAACTAAATCAAGTGACAACAGTCTGGTCCTGCTGCTGCTGTAAACAAAGTTGTTTCTTACGTTATTCAATTAAGGAATAGAGAGGCTTGTTCATGAATAATGTTCCTCATAGAATAAAATTTTCCTTTAAACTGGAACCCAAGCAGTGTTTCAAACAAGACAATTTATCCACTCTGGTGTGACTGCAGCTATTCTCTGGTGTTGGCCAACTCCTGGGAACAAATCTGAATACCAGTAAACATTTGGATCGCTCGTATTCGCTATAGTGTATAACAGGGGCTTATATAATCACTGTTGCAGGCCGACAAGGGTATGTAATATCTCACTGTGTAGTCATTAACATTTGTTCCTTTTGCTTGACACAGCCACAAAACTGGTGTCATTCCACATTTTGACTTCCAATAATTAATTAAAAGTTTTCCTACTTCATAGTAAAAAATTTAAAAGTCCACTGATTAAAAATATATTTTAGTACCTATTGTTACAGGTGTATATTTTATTACAAAAGTTGGATCAACGTTGAAAAGATTTCTATAGGTAATAGTCCAGTGAGTTTGAACAGAGAAGTTTTTTCTCTGAAAGAAATTGGTGTTCGCTTCTACAGCTTTATGTATGTCCTCCTCGATACATGTTAAACCAACTTCGGCTGAGGGACAATCACATGAGTGATCTCTCCCAGCTATACAGGCTGCCACTTAAAATCCAATACGGGTGCAGGTGGTTTAGCATGAGAGTTAAAGACATTGAAGTTTTTACATAAAAATACACTTGCTGCCTGATGGATGGTTTCAACTTTTAAGTATAAGTACACACTCAGCTAAGTAAGTTTTTAGCTCGCCCCAGTTGTACCATCAGAGTCTCCTCTAAAATTGGAACACTTCCACCAGGATTCATTTTATTTTCAGGTGGTGGTCCCTGACATGCCGTCAGTGAATTCTGTTTCCAACCACCTGACGCCTACCAAGGCGATCCCTGACAACACGCTGACGGTGAGGGGAGGCCCTGCCCCCGCCGCCCCCGCCCCCTTCACGCCACGGCCCCCCGACATGGACATCCACGCCCCCAACCCCTTGCTGATGGGGCATTCCATCTCCTCGTTGGCCCAAGCTTCAAACATCAGTGTGGAGACGCTTGCAGCTGCAATCAGGCTCAAGGTAACACACGTTAAAAAATTATACTTTATCTATATAGTTACCAAATACTCTGTTTCTCTTAACAACATCTGTTTGGTTGAGTTGGTTGGTTAAGTTGTGTATCATAGTGTGCTTAGAGAAAATAGTATATTTGATTAATATAATATAAAAATATAGAAAGTTGCTGCTTTGTGTTATGTTCAGAGACCCTTTAGTAAAAGCATTGACTATGTACACTAACATGAATAGACTTCTCATCCAATGCTTTTTGTTTGATACCAAAACTTGGAAAGTTCGTGTACAAAGCGCCAGATTCCCTGCAATCGATGTTGTTATTATTCAGCTGGGTTTACAGTGCTGCGAAAACACTTTACCAAAAATAAACATAACCCTCAGTTATAAAATGTTTCATCTTTGGTTGAGAAGAGTGGTAATACTGATTTATCTATCACGAGGTGGCCCGTGCGCAAATTGCGCATTTTATGATTATGTATGAGTGAAACTCACCTACAGTACGTGAATGTTGATTATGAAGTGACAGAGATCTATTTTTGTTTACTATCTGGCTTTTTAAATTCATCTGAAGGTAATCAGCTGTTAAATTAAAATTCACATTGAAGAACTTACAATAAAAGTTGGTCAACATTTTAAAGCGCCCTCTAGAAATAAATCAAAAGGCAGCGGGGCGAAGCTCGAAACAATATGACCTTTTTAATTACGATTCGTCACTGCGGTATATCCTAAGCTTTAAAAAAATGACACCTCAATCTTAAAAATCGGTTCAGTAGATCAATAGAAAAAGGGACGTAACAGACGAAACCCTTATAGAAATAAGAAGATAGATATGTCACTTCTACTTCATGTAGGCTGCAGAAAATCGCACCACCGTCAATAGGTTTTAAACACACCTATGCTATGAGAAGTCTATTCACGAAGTGTATATAGTCAAAGGTAAAAGTAGGAGTCAAGAAGTTTCTTAATTTACTGAAATAAAACCATAATTATAGGTGGAGCTTTGACTTAGCTAGTGGTGTCAAATACAACCCTTCTGACTCCTGGCAAGCCAACAAAAGCCAAGAAGAGGTGAAAAATCACCAAGTGGGTGTAAAATAATTTTGAACTGCTATAAAAGGGGCGCTTTCCCAAAGTCAATTTGAGCTTAATTAAACTACACTTAAAACGACATGTTAGTGCCGCCATGTTGAATTTATTCCTATAAGAGCAATTCTAAATGTGTCCACGCCATTTGTCATATCAATTCTTTATTATTTTTTATTTATTTATTTATTTATTTATTTTTTTTTTGGTTGGTTCATAATGAATCTGGTGGTTGAATCTCAATGAATTTACCTTTGCTTTTGAGAGATCGATTGTTGGTAATGATTTTATAAAATCCTGTAAAAAATGTTTTAAAAGTAGCACTACCTAAAAACTTGATTTGTAACTTCCATTTTGTAAAAAAACTATACTTGTAGTAAAAAATTACCCTCGCAAACCATATCCATCTTGATGAACTCTTTATTTAGAGGGATACACCATAATTTTTTGTTACATATAAATGAGTTATTGTTTCCCATTTAACATTGCTTTAATTTATAAAAGATGGAATCAAGATTGACGTAAGCAAACTGTGCTTGGGAAAAATGCCAAGTCACCCTGACGTTTTGTACAACTGGTACATGTAATAAAGTAAATAGGTAACAAAGATTTTAAACCATTTCAGGATTAAACAACATGATGTATGGAGTTTTGAGTGAGCAAAGAAAAAATATTCCCTTTAAGGGGGCGGTCTACCCCAGCCAAAACAACAACAATGCCGAATGCTGCCTCGCGGCCGTAGCGCTAGGCGAGTTTGATGGCTGCAAAGGTTTACGGGGATCGTGTTTTAAAATTAACCAATTAAGAAAGAGATTGGCTGTTAACTTTTTCTAAAAGTAGAAAAAAGGATCTAGTCGGTTATCTTTTTAGAATTTTTAAATAAAATTTCTAATTTCAGTAATAACTGTCTAAAATCATCTGTTTTTTAGTTTTTTAAATGCAGAGGTTTACGGGGATCGTGTTTTAAAACTAACCGCTTAAGATAGAGATTGCCTGTTAACTTTTTTTAAAGTAGAAAAATGGATCTAGTCGGCTATCTTTTTAGAATTTTCAGATAAAATTTCGAATTTCAGCTATAACTGTCTAAAATCATCTGTTTTTATCGATTTTTAACTGAAGTTTTCTATTGGTTTTAATGAACTAATTACAAAAGTGTAACAGAGGAAAATTAGTACAGTTATTCTTCTTTAATATGACACCTTATTTATAGCTCTAGGCTTCATTTGGCAGAAGATAACACGATTCTAAAAAACCCTTGCATTTGGGTGGGCGCCAGGGGTAGACCGCCCCCTTAAGTTTATAAATAGCTCAGTCATTCCTGATACAGACAATATGTATTGATAGCCAATTTATGATATCTATCTGCTATGGTGGTAAAATTAAATCACAAATTGTTTGCCTTTTATTTTTTTATAAAAATATTTTTTCAATAAATCAAATTAGTTTTTAAAAATTTTTTCTTAAGCTTTTTTGAGGAGTGTCCAATCACAAGCCATAAAAAAGATTTATGACTGTACACTATTAAAGAAGAATTTAGCACAAAAATTTAGTTTTTACAAGTGCCTAAGAAAATAGAAAGAAGACTGTTGGTTTTATTTATTGTGTTGCTGTCTCGTTTAGTTTTGATTGATGATATATGATTATTACGAACTTAAAAGTAAATAGGTCTGTTGCATACAAATTACCGGTATGTTTATGTTTAGGAGGAGCAATTGAGGGTTTCCACCACGACAACCACAACTACCACCACCACCACTCCGCCACCACCAACCAAACCCTCCACGGTCAAGCCGAGGTAATAATACAAATTGTGCGGATCTATCTAACAGTCTCCTATGGATGAGAACTTCAAAAGTTGTTCAGGTTGGAATTACATTAGCCGCAATAACAAACCGAAAAACCTGTCCAGGGTTTGGGGGCATCAGTTGCAGCTTAGCAAATGTAAATGGTTCTGGATACTATATGACAGACACATTCATATTTTGGTTTAGCCACATACTGCGCTGTCAAATAAGAACTGCGGTGAGTGAAAAAGATTGTACTGGCTCTAGAAGTAATGCTATAGCTAGGGTGAGTCGGTGGCGTAGTGGATAGCGCGCCGGACTTCGGGACCATGGTAGCGATGTGGTTTCGAATCCGCGTTCTGTCAGTGACTGTTATCAGTACCATTCACCTTGTACTGTAGCGGCTCACCCCCTTCCATTATCTAATACGACCCACGCACAGATTAATTTCTATGTAGACAGGGCAAAGTAAGGTAAAAAGAGGTCGCCAACCTCTTAAAAAAAAGTTGTCAAAGTACATTGGATAGATTATTTCTTAACTTGATCTGAGCCAACATTATTGAAGATTACACTTACACTACTGTGACTGAAAATTTTGGTGTGGTTCTTACCTCATTGTTTTTCACTGACACTGATTGGAAAGTAAAGTCTGCTGAGATGATATATGAACTGGAATATGCTCTCCATGAAATTTGTCAAATGTTCCATAAAAGGTGATGTGTATTATTCTGACAACCTTGATCTGTATGAGAAGCCTGCTTGTAGAACATTTTCAACAGATGTTCTTCATTAACAGTCAATACTCTCTAAAAGTGTGTTTACACCAGAGTTTCAAACCAAAAGTTGTAAACTTTAGCCATATACCAGTAAAATTTAACAAGACAATTGATTGGTAAATATATTATCAAAGATCTCTGCCCCTGACATTCCACAGCTGTTTCGTTACTAGCCATCAAGTTATCAAACATCATGATGTTGTCTATACTTTTTTTAGTAAGAACATAAACAACTGTGGTGTATATTACAAATGTTTTTAAGGTACGATTTTACCCTGGTTTCAGAGATCTCTGGTGGTGAGATCAGTAAGAACTGAGGCCCAACGATCTCCGATGAGAACTAAACAAAAAATAAGTCAATAAAAATAGGTTATCTACTTTAAATGAGAATGATTTTACTCTACACTCACACTGGTGTTTTACAGGTACTCGCTGGCCGGACATAGCAAGGTTATGAACGCGCCCAAGGAGTACTACCCTGTGGCTTATGACAAGAACTACGATGACAACTTCACATCCAAGGTGGAGCTGCCGGACACTTCGTTCAGCTGCGGAGATCAGAAGCACTTTCCCGGGCTGTACGCTGACGAGGATCTCGGCTGCATGGTCAGTGGGTTTAAAGGGTCAAAACTGGACTTAGTTGTCTTTGGTCATTGGGCTATTAATTAATGATCTTGACCAACGAATCAGATGGTCATTGTCTGGAACAAAGCGTCTGCACATTGCAACGCTCCTCACATTCAACCTTCAGTCATATTCACCTTAAAATACTCACAAGATTTCATCGGTGATATTAATATATCTTAATATTAATGTAATATTAATATCTGATATTAATATAATATATATCTTAATATAAGCATCAAGTAGCAAGTCAGTGGGGAAGGTAGACAACAACCACAATGGGTGTAAGGCTAGCACGGGGTGTGTGAGGTGTCATTGTGGAAACGAAAGCTGTCAGGAGTTTCTTGATTTTAATAAAAAATTAGCAAGGTGGATGAAGTATGTGAATGGATGTGTTTGAAATAGGGATAAAAAAATATACTATACCCTTGTAAATTTGTATTTAATTGTTCAATTAAGGACCATTGCAAGAAATGTACATAGATAACAAACAAGCAAGATTTTCATGAAAATTATTTAAAAGAATTCAAATAATAATAGGTTGTTAAAGAATATACACTACTAGGGGGCCTGTGCAGCGCAATGCGCTGCATTTATTAGGGTAAATGGCGATCAAAATTTGCTCCATAATAATAATATGAAAAAATTCAGTATAGTGAAAATCAGATAGAACATTGTTGGTTTCATCGACCGATCTTCATTACCCACTCTCCAACTTCCCAATGTGATAGTGTTGGGAAGTGGTGTTCATTCTTTTAGGTCTAAATTAGCTAAGATTACGTAGTTGTTCTTTTACCGCTATGTCTTAGGGCCTTTGTCTAAACCCTCCTATAAAATTTAGAATAAATTCACAGATGTTGCATCCACATAGTTCATCAACATAAAATGTTAATGACAACAGAACAAAAATCAACATTTCATTACTCCCCGGTCCTATATGAGTTATGCAGCACTCACTGCGGCTGTTTTTGTAGTACTACTGTAAGAGGTAGTCAATGACATATTGAATGAGTCCAAATTACTATTTATGCCTAGATCCTCTTTAACTTAACTTTCCATTACATTACAAAATTTAAATAAAGAAATCACAAAAATTAGGAGAATCTAGATCTTTTTTGGTGTGGTCCATTTTATTTTAAGTGGCATTTTTATTTCGGTTAAAATTTCTCTTTATAAAAACCATTTTTGTAATAAGCTTGTTTTCTATACTGGAGGTAAAAAATTTTTTAATGTTGTCTTTTACACAGTTTTTTTTTTTTTTTTATGTGTAGTTTTCTGCATAAAACATGTTTATACTATAATAGTAAATAAAAAGGTTATTACACTTACAACCAACTATTTCTTTTCGTTATAGTTTACAGCAGTTTGAAAACTCATACACACAAATTTAGTGTTCTATTTTAATATTTGTTATCTTTCATTATTTCTTCAATACCAGTCGGACAACCAATAAGACCCATGTCAAAAATTTCAACTTCCAAATTTTTTTCGTAAAAAAAGGAATTTTTCTAGGGTTAAGTTACAAAACTTATTTTTGTGCCCAAATACGCGTAAATAAACTTTCAAGCAAAATCATTTTGAGAAAAGGTTAAACTTCAGATTAGACACTCCTCGTATTAAAGTATGAAATTGTGTTGATATTTCAGTAGCAGTTCAATTTGCTTCTATTCAGCTTTTAACCAAGGCAATTAGAACCATTGCCTTGGCTTTTAACATATGTGGTTGTTTGTTTAACTATCAACAGCTGTTTTATTTAGCAATTCAATATAAATTGTTCCCCATGTTAATCTTATGGGCAAAAAATGAACTTTGAGGGCTTCCCGTGAGCTTCAGAATTAAAATATCAAAATCTAAAACCTTATTGCAAAACTACGAACTGAGGCCATTATTTTGACACCTCAAACTTTAAAATTGGTCCAGAAATAAGGGAGGAGTAGTGTTAACAAAAAAAGGGCATCACGTATTATATATATAGATAGATGTTCTTAGCCACAGAAAAGTCACCATGATTTTGGTTTTATTACTCAGAAGAGCAAAGTTAAGAATCAGTAGAATTTCATGCATTCCTTTTTAAAACAACTCAAGACGTATTTTATTCAAACTCAAAACAATTTGACAGGTATAACTGGTTGCTTATGGATGACATTGATCTCCAATTTCTATACACAATTGATTATATTTTATATGTTGAATAGACTTTTCATAGCACAGGTGTGTTTGAAACCAACTTAAACAGTGGTGCGATCCTCAGTAAATCACTACTTCCACTCTTCTTAACCAAGGATAAAATATTTTATGAGTTTTGTTTAAGTTGTAATGAAGTATTTTTCCAACAATGAAAATCCATAGTTAATTACAACATCGGTTACAACGACTCTGGTTTGCCAAACACGAATCTTCCAAAATTCGGTATCAAACAAATTGGAGGAGAAGTCTATTCACATTAGTGAACACTGGAGTTATGTCTTGTTAACGTTGTACAACTTGAAGTTTTAGTTTTAATATGAAACTCATGAGAAAAATCAATGTAACTACTATTATAAACTTAATAAAAGTAACTACACTGTCAAGTAATGAAGTATTTTGAAGTACAGTAATAACATATTTTTCTCAAAGCTTTATCCTCATATTACAATAAAAAAGTGCCAATCTTGATTTTCCTCCCAAGGCTAGAATTAGTTTAGTTCCCAAGGCTATCAGATTAGTTTTTCATAAAATCTGGTTGGACGGAATTTTTACTTTGAAATCCTTTCCAGAAAGTTGAGTTTCCCTAAATGTCCATACAACATCTATGATCTCAATCTCAGTCTCAACATTTCCCACAGGTATTCCACGTGTGTGCATTCACGGACGACGGACTAGTCATGAAGAGTTTCCTCTGCCCAGAGTCGACGCTGTTCGACCAGACGATCCTCAAGTGCAACTGGTGGTTCTATGTCGACTGCAAGTCTTCCAGGAAGCTCTACGACAGCAACATTCCAATCTCCAAGAGCTACCAGCTGATGAAAGCTCTTGCTTTTTTCTCTTCCTACAAAAACCAGACAAGTAGTGCCAACACGACATGAAGTGTTGCCAAGAGGAAGCAGTGATGCCAAATTCAATCTTATGAAAAAAAAAACTTTGCTCAATTTCGCAATGAGCGATACTTTGTGATAAATCACTCATGCTAACACTTATAATTTATGCATTTTCAGATCTTTTCCATAATTCCACAACACATATTTGACACTTTTAAAGAAAATATCATATAGTTATTCTTAAAAAGTGTACCATAGGTAACAATTAATTGGTTAAATTGCTAAGGAATGTTTAAAAAACATAAATTATAAAAAATTGGTTCATTACAATGAAGTTTTGGTTCTATTTTGTCTTATAATGTAAAAATGCGTTTCATTTGTTGTGAGTTAAAAGGTGCCAATGACAATCTAAATAAATACAGTAGTTTAAGTAGTACTTTAAAATATTTGTTGTGGATGAAAATATTTACATCACATCTCACTTCCCATCAGCCTTTTTGATTTGTAGATAGTTTAGATTTAGCAGTATTAATTTTATATTTTTTAACTGTCAAGTAGCTCACAAACATTATGTCAGGTAGTGTACAAATAATTGAATATTTAACTGTTTAATATAAAAATTAATGAGGCAGCCAAATATCTGGCAATTAATTTTAATATTGTTTTATATTTCTTGTAAATAACTAAACAGTGAATACTTATTCTTTAAGTTATTGTTAGAAATTAAATTAAAACTACTCCGCGCTTCATGAACTCCTAATAGCATTAGTGCAAATAAGTTGTTTTAACTGGGCAGGAATAATACTGTACTTTTATTTAGTATTTCAGGAAAAATCTTGTTTCTATAAAAATTTTCCTCAAGTTGTTTATTGATATTTTTTATTAGTTGACAGTATTGCTTTGTTCAGCTAATCATTTTTATTCAGAGTATCCATGTTTTTATATATTTTTTAGTGACTAAGATGATATACAATATTTATCTTGCCATATTCTAGAACCAGGAACAAAATTAAATTTAAAGACCAGAAACATAAAATACAGTTGTCGTAAACTTTCTCTAATAGGTACAAAAAATCTCATTTTTTCTCTTTTCCGTGTATATATATTTTTAAAGTTCATTCATGGACACTTTGTGTTATATGAAATAAAATGCTCATGTAAAGGTTGTCAGAGTGAAATACTCATGTATCATTTTAGATAGGTACTGTATTATGTAATAGTATGTATATAGTGTATATAAATACCTAAGTTATTTTTCATAGAGCATTTTGTACTGTAGGAATAACAGATCGATTCAAAGTTGGATTAATAATATCATCTGGTAATAAATCAGATGCCAATAACTTAGCATCGAACTGAATCTGTGTTATGATTACTATAAAAAATATAAAATGCCACTGTATTGACTAATGTCTACTGTTAAATATATATTAAAGATATTTGTACATTCTTCAACAACAAATTAATATGGTTATTTTTTCCCTGATTTCCTCTTTGAATCTCCAGTTTGGTAAAAGTAATTGACTGCGGGAGCAATTTGCTGACCCATGAGGACCATTTACTTCTTACTTTACACCACTAATGAATATTAATATTTTGGAAAATTGGAAGGTTTTTCAAAAAGTAAGAAAATAAAATAATGTGATTAGAGCAAATTATTTAATTTCTTTTTCCTAGGTGCGCCACAAGGATAATAGAATATGGGGAGGTTGTCTCATTCACAAATTCAACACATTTGTGCTACGTCATCGGCCGACCCATCAGCTGGCTGTTTTAAATCAGATGTAAACTTTCTTTGTTTACATTTTCTTTGTTTTTGTTTCCCTTGTTTACTATTAGTATTGTCGTGGTTAGGTTATAACGATAAAGAAAGTAATACAGATTAAATTTATTAAAATTAATATCAAAACTTTGTTGTGTGAAATGTGTAGGCTGTTTTAATTATTACAAATCCTAAAAGAAGAACAGGTCTTAAATTGTTATTATTAAGATTATTGAATTTAATTTTATATTTTATTCGGTTTTGGCGTCTTGATAGTCCACTGTAATGAAGGTCATTAAACACGATAACGTGCTACTGCGGCCGTTTTTTTAATTACCGCGGTATCACAGTTTTGGACAGAAGATATTATACAATCTTTGGTCCGAGTTTTAGGCCATTTAACGATGCTTAATTGGTAGGCCTACTGTAGCGATCGCCTTCCTGCGGTCCGATCTTCCTTTGAACCCATGTTTCACAGTCTGATCGAGTATACGGCAGATTAGTGTAAGCTCCGCAAAACTTTTATCAAACTCGACTAGTCTACATTGAGTCGTCTTTGTGGAGTTTTACTGCAATAAATTAAAGCGCTACGATTGTAAGTGGTACAAAGGGCTAAAAAATAAATGTACAGGGAGACCCAAAAATCAATCACGCCACTGCCGGCATAGTGTATTTTATTTCATGCATATTTTATTTCATTTTTGGTAAACTATCTTCACACAAATGACACAATGTATAATAACCAAGAAATCCATACCCAATATCCCCATAACGACCTGATTTTTGCAACAAACATCAATGTTATGAAATTTTTAATTAAAATACCTATAAAATTCATTTAGACAAACAAATATTGTTCAAAAATTGCATAAGTGCACCGAACTCCTAGATGTTTTGGATGATGCTTTTTATCTAGGCCTACTGCAATAAGTTGTAATAAACTAAGGAAATGATTATTGTTGGATAAAATAATCTAGCTTTTAAACCTTAAAATGTGACATTTATATTAGGATTTAATGATGAGTAGTTTTTCCCTGCAAATATTTTGGCGACCTCGCACCTCCAGATTGGCCCCGTCCAGATACTAATCAGACTAAGACTAAGACCTAAATTCACCCATGTAAACTCGTGTAAGTTTGAAGAATCTGAAATAAATAGTACGGTAATCAAAGTAAACAATCTTGAAAATATGATTTAAAATCATAATTTAAAGATATAATGAAATGCGACGGATAAAATATGGCATTATTATTAAATCTGTGGTCCCCGATAGAATCGCGCGTCTATAGCAATTTTAGTTCCTGCTGATTAGTTCCATTTTTTCTCACTAGTATCGCTAGGGCGGACAGGGTCGGCCGGTGACGTAACGATTCCAGCTGTTACTGTCTACATAGGCCTTATGGGAATGAGACAACCTCTTCTATTTCTTATTTAATAGCCTTGGGTGCGCCACAGGTTTACTATAATTTACTGGAAGTCATATGTTTATACAGTTGATTCCCTCTAATCTGGACGCTTCGGGACCGGACCATTGTCCGGATTAAAAGTTTTCCCGACCACCTGGCGCAGCAGCGGATAAGAATAAGGAATCTTTATTGTCGTTGAACACGTTTGATGTATAATAGACAAAGTCAAAATCATTAACTTAATTAAGCCTAATCTAAAACTAAAATAAAAAATTAAATATGTAAATTGGTTGTTTACTTATGTAAATTACAATCTTTAACATTGTATACCCTATAGTAAAAAAAAAAATTATATGAAAAATCAAATTCTATCTTAATTTAAGTTTTAAAATCGTAATTTTTAACATTTGTCTTTGGGTTGCTATTTTGGTATCGAAATAACAACGAAAGGTATAAATAATAGAGGAACATAAATTATTTCAAGCAGTCTTTTTGAAACAGCTGTTAACTGTGAAGAGGTAGGTATATTTATTTAGTTGGTTGTTGGTGGAATTTAAAAGATTTATTAACATGACACAATAACAAAAGTGAATTAAAACCAAAATAACAAGCAAGGCTCGGTTAATCTAGTACTAAATCAATTAACCGTCTAATACAATATTTTGATTACTGTTTTAGTTCCAGTAATCAACTAAAACTACACCTATTTTCTATTTACAGCTGTACATTAACATATGTTTAAAATCTCTACCAAAGCCCAATGTTCTAATGGAAAAACTTCAAATTTTAATGATGGATGGATAGCGCCTTTAATTTAAACTAGTATAAGTGTTGCTTGATATCGAACAATCTATTTTGATACAATACAAACGTTACATTTAGTTCTAAATCAATGACATTTCAACTAATCCAATATTATGAATAGAGAGTTTTTGCAACATACGGTAAATCTTACGGTAAACGCTAAATGCTATTTTTAAGTTGGCAAATTTACGTATATTACGTTACACAGGATAGTTTAACTGTATGAATGGTGTCTAATAGTTACTATTGATCACTTTTCAACGAGCTTTTGTAGCTTCAAAAAGGAAAAGTACCAAAATCCATCATTATTTAAATAGCGTTTAGCGTTTACCGTATTAATTTACCGTATGTGCAAAAACTCTCTAATATCAGTGATCACCAGAAACTTCAGCTGTACGTTAACAAATGTTAAAATATTTGTTTTAAAATATTAAACATTTATTCTTGTATAGTAAATATTTGGCAGCTGTAGAAGAAATTTAAATGTATTAAAGGTATTAAAGGTAATATGCAACTTGTGCCAAAAGTTCGTTCACTGCACTCGAGAGAAATTATTTTCCATGTGCATAGGCTAAGTATTTCTCTCAAGTGCAGCAAAGTGTCACTTTAAGCCCTTGTTGCATAAATAGCTATTTCATCAAACTTCATCAATATCACCTGTGTTCGACCCTCAATTCTAACAATGAAAATCATGTTTGTGAGGTCATTGGTTTTGGCGTTAAGGGCAATGGAAACCAGTAGGTGATGTGAAGTGGTTGCGTAGCAACCGGGAAAAATAGTGCATCCTGCTAAGTTAGTTAAAGTTATGTTTTGTTTGTTATAGCAGAATAAAACTATTTTTTACCTTATTTAAAATGTATTGCATTGTGTAGTGTGATGAAAAATATTTTTCATAACTAGGCCAAAAATGCGTTTGTAAAGAAAAATACTATTTTGTTCCTAGACCAAATAACACTTTTTTACTATTATTAAAACTTTTAACTGTATTGCTCCAAAAATATTTAACAAATTACCTAATACAATAGAAAAATTCAAATAATTTAAAGGTTTTTTTAGAAGAGTCAGAGGATGGTTGTTTTGGTCTAGGAGGAGATTGATGCTTTGTTAAAAATACAGCAATAGATGTAAATGATTATGAAGTTAAGGGCGCACTACAAAGGGCTGTGTCACACAGAGACTATGCATTGTATACGTTGCCAATGATGGCTCCTGGGAAGAACAACTCTGGAGGTGACCTTCTGGGAGGGGCTAGCATGCTGGGTGACATAACTGTGGTTCGCGGTTTGAAGGCTCAAACCTCAGATAATTTAAAGTACCTAAGGCCGCGTCCGCACTGGCCGAACATTCATGGCAAACTTGTTCGGCAAACACAAGACATCCACAAACATTCCTAACAAACAATTACCGGCCATATGATTTACAGTTTAAAAGGTTAACAACGACAAACAAAAGATCAGAAGAACTTTGTTCAGAGAACATGTTCACCCAGTGCGGCTTAAGAAAAACTGTAGCCTACTTTTAATTAAGAATAAGAAACAATTTTATTTAATTAATGTTTATTCTTAGTACAAAGTGTATATAATATTCAATATTGATTTTAAAAAGATCTTTGTTTGAGACTGTTCCGTTTTAAAACCAAGTACCAGTATTTTACCATATTTTCTGATCGCTTTACACAGGATGAATCAAACCACCCTTGCACATACTTTATGGGAGTGCAGATTCATCTAGAAATGCGAAATAAAACTATTCTCCCTTAAATCGCATATCACCTATATATCACCTATTTGTGCATTTTTGGAAAGGTCTTGCTTAGAGCATTGAGATGGATACTATATATCTTTTATATCTGGATAGATATCAATGCTTGTAGTCAATGCTTCGAGAAACATTTTGGTGAAAACATAACTCAATATCTCAATTAATTTTAATAAAATGGTGCACTCATTCATTTTAACAAGGGATGCACTTATTAGGAAAATATACTAAGATCTTATCTGCTCCACATCTACCCATCAATGATTACCTACCCCAGTTGATGGGCCGATTGAGGTCCTGAAAACCACCACTGTGGACAGCATCCCAGTTGACGGACTCAAACTTTTCCATCCATGCCGACTGGACTGCCTCCTGGGAATTTTTCCAAGGTCAGAATTGCTTTCTGATTGCTGACCCATCTTTAGCAGTGGGTGGTATGGACCTTCCTCGGAATCAGTGGACTTTATTTACTCAATTGATTCCGCACTAGTAGGAGGGTATGAGTAGGAGGGTGTAATTATTGGAAATATAAATGGGGAATGGCAGAAGATCAGTCATGCAGCTGTGGTGCAGAGTTCCAGATTATGACTCTCATTGTCACCGAGTGTGCCCTTTGAGTGCTTTCCCGGAAGGGCTGATGGGTCTGCATTGTGCAAGTGAAGCTGGGCTGCAATGGCTTTAACGCCCTGGATTTAGCGTTATAGAGAGAGATCATAATTAAAGGTTTATTTTAGTTTAATTTTAAATGTACAGATGCAGGTGCTTTGCACTGCAGAACATCTTATATTTATTTTTTGAGTATTATTATTATTTCAAGTTGGTAGCTGGCTATGATAGCCATACGATATATATAATAAAATGGTGGTCACTTCTGTGAATTTTTTGTGTATTGACGAAATGTGACGGCCCAAAAATCCCTAGACCCATAAATAATACTCTCAGTTTGCACCAAACTAATCATAACAATTTTACCGTCACTAAATATAATATTTTAGGGAATGTGCTTTATTTGTAGTCTAGCCCATCTTGGC
Organism: Neoaliturus tenellus; assembly: GCA_030545055.2. Taxonomy (NCBI): domain Eukaryota; kingdom Metazoa; phylum Arthropoda; class Insecta; order Hemiptera; family Cicadellidae; genus Neoaliturus; species Neoaliturus tenellus. The sequence goes on from JAQYXR010000174.1 coordinate 163,532, forward strand.
AAGACAGTATGACAGTAGCCTCTTGGATAATCCCACCGATCCCGGCTCAGGCGGCGTATGGGTTATGGAATGTGCTGACGTGGTGTCTGTCATCACCAAGCGGTGCGTTGAGTTGTCGACAATGTCCAGTTTTAGTTTCATTATTGTCCGTAGTGATCGAAAGAGCGCTCCACTAATCAAGGCACGAGCGTGAAGCAGCAGTGCTCTGATTGGTTGACACTGCTTCAGCGTGCTGACGAACAATCGTCAGCTCGCCCCAGTCGGTTCTGAGTCGTTGAGTTAGCGCCTGCGTCTGGCGTTGCGCCGCGGCGCCACCGCTGCGTCAATGGCGGTGGCCCGAGTTTCGGGTTAACAAGTGTTGTCCTCTGTCCCGTATGTATCGATATTTTGGTAGTAAGCGGTGTTGTTTGATTTGTATTTAATCAGTTAATAATCGTAAAGTTTTGTAATTACATTTTTCGCCAACCTGACAAATAAATTGTGTTAGTGTGTTAAATGATTCTTGTTATTTCATTCCCAAGAAGACGTGTGGGGTTATAGAACAGCTACAACCCACAGAACACTGCAAACCGTTTTTTCACATCCAATGAAAATCTTACAGTTCCATCCTTATTCATCCTTGAAACCTTGAAAATTCTTAAACTATATCC